>PRKT01000258.1:533732-635938 GCA_003671525.1 Saccostrea glomerata | reverse complement strand
TCTTTTCAAGTACTTCAAAGCCAGGCTTCGTTATATTTATAGGGAATCATCCTCAGGTAGTGTAGATTCAAGTTTGTTCAAATCATGACCCCTTGGGGGGGGGGGGTGAAAAATTCAAGCCCCCCCCAGTTTACTTTCAGTTTTGATCTGATCTGCGTTTTTTCCTAGCCAATTGCTCAGGTGAGCGATGTGGCCCCTGGACCTCTTGTTAACTATGCATGAACTTCAGGCTTGGTTTTCAAATTTTTTATCTCAGATTTGTTTTTCTTTTCTTCTTCGTGAAATCTCTTTATTCCTTAAAATTCCTGTTTCTTGTTTCTCTTCCAAAACGTGCAACGAGTCGAGGTACTGGTACATTTGTGTTGGTATATAAGTACTTATTTTGTAGGTGTGTGGACGGTACGGTACTATAGAGGAGGCCGGTCTGTTATGTCTGTTCCTGGCGACAGATGCCACATTCTGTACGGGTATTGACATTAACCTCTCCGGCGGAGCAGAGCTTAGTTATGGAGTCAAAAATATGCGCCTCTCAGACTGAAATAACGGAATTTCCTGTGAATTAACTGCCTGATTTGTGCAATAATATTTTTTGTTAAATTAAGCATTTCATTAACATAGGTTCAGCATGATTCTGTTGAATAATATATGCATGTAGTGTATTTTATCAAATATGCATTGGAGAAATTCTATAGATTCTCTTTAAATGGAACAAAAGGTTATATAGAGTACCCCATAATGACATTTTAAGAACTCCTTCAACAATATTCATGTGTGAAAATGAAAATGTGTGAAAACGAAAATTTATTCATATTTGAATCTTCAATTAAAAGCATTTTTTTTGTTTTCCATTTAATGAATAATTTATATAGACCTGATAAATAGGGTAAATTGCATTTGCTTCTTCTAATTTTTTTTATTTGAAGGAATGTCAAGAAAAAATGCACACATATATGCCTCTACACGCGTGTGTATACATAATGTTGGTCAATGATGGTTTGTTTACTTTAACGATAAGTACACACGACCCTTTGATTTTTGTTCCTGATATGGAGCACCATAACAGTTAACTTTTGACCTTCCATATTTCCTGTCGGACTTTCGGGAATAGGATGAAACGTCAACTTCCGGTCTTAAGAACCATTTCCTTTTGCCGCATTTCTTTTAACACCTTCTTGCAGTTGATTATTTAAATATAGGTGTCTATACCCTGCCTTTTGTGTTAATTTTCATTATAAGTAGTCGGAACATAATTTTTGGTTGTTTCCTACAACAGGCACCTACAGTGTAGCATCGTGGGGGTTGGGTAGGGGTGAGACTGCCCCTTTTTTCCAAACATAACTTTTATATAGAAAAAGCTAAAATACAAGGTCCTAAAAGAGGTTGAAACTTAACCACTCCCCTCTTCACGACGCTACGTCACTGTAGAAGAAAGTAAATGCATCGAAATACTAGGGTCCCAAGTTGGCAAAACTTTTAAATCAAGGTAACGTAAACTAAAAGTTGTGTTTTAAGGCAGGTCCACACTTTTACGGATCCGGTTTTAATTTTACACACCAATATAAAATTTTGATTATCCTTGTCTATTGAAATAAAATCTTTTTTGATGATTGAAAATAATGTAGCAAGTAAATATTTGTTTATATAGTGTCATTGTGCACACAAAGCATTTAATGTGCATTATTTATAGGAATAACACTTTGTACTCTGTTCATAGGATCTATATGTAATTCAGTACATACACAGACAGAGAATTCTTAATTGCCTTTATTGACCTAAAGCTTTTTAATTTTTTTTTTAAACAAACTAACTTGAGATCTATTTATCTTTAATTTTTGGCCTATATCATCTTTTTAAATTTACTTTTTTTATAAGTTTTGCGAAGAACGATTGAAAAAATAGATATTCCAAAAATGGGGGATAGGTGTTCAAAAGGCTGTTTTGTAAAATTTTTCTGGTCAACCATAATAAAGTATGTTTTTTTGCAAACCTTAGATATAATTCTAAATAATTTTAAAGAAAAAATAGCATATAAACATATAAGATTTTGAGGAATATTTAAAATAAAGACATTTTGAGCTTTTTCTCTGAAAGATTTTGACAGAATCAACATCAATTTTTTAGTGTTTTCAAATAGAAATTTCAAATATTTTCTTGACAAATGAATATTTATGATTTTCCTAAGTTTTAACAATAATTGGATGTGATTTGGTACATAGCTAAATGAAATATGATGTTACACTTCTATATGTTGAATTTTGGCTGTTGAATTTTTAGAGGTATATACACCGAGACATGTTGCATGAATATTAACCTGCAAAGATATGTTTTTTATGGGTGTTTTAGTTAGATTATGACTTATTCAAGATTTTCAAATAAAAAAATTTGACAGAAAATTCTGAAAGTACGGACCTACCACCTTAATTAAATTAATACCAAACTATAAAATTGAAACATTACCCCAATTGTATAATCAAAAAAATAAAGTTCATGCCATGATTCATTTTTGGTCAGCTACGCCGAGAATTCTCTAAATGCACGAATGCCTTTCCGTACTCTGGTATGCGATAAAAAGCCTCAGGGTTACTGACTAAGCGCGTGCATATAAATAGAAGACCTTGTTTACAACGAACAGTACTTCCAAACCGCCACATAGACAAAGAAAAAATGAAGGAAACTAATTGTCGAGGGAGGAGTTTTACCAGTGTTCCCCGAGTCCAGAGGAACAACCGGACAGTGTCCGAGGGTGAGTGCAATAAGTCCTGCATTGTCTGGATATATTTATTGAACGGGAATATTCCATATGGACATCAGAATATTGCATTCTGTCAATGTCAGACTGTTTTGTTTACATTGTGTCATCATTTTTTATACATTGATTTTATCAAATGTTTTCTCCAGGGTATTTCATAAAGTGCTCAATTTGTGGGGTAGGCTTATCGTAAACCGCTTTGGGGTTGTAATGATTTAATGCTATGTTCCAACATTTATAGGAGAACTAATAGATGAATAATCATTATAGCCTTCAACTGGCATTTCCTTATATTATATGTTAATGTGAAACGTGTAAGTCAATAGAATTATTAAAAAAAAAATCACATCAAATTAATTATCTGGACAATCTTTTTACAGTACTGACGTAATGGTTCGTGGAACTTTACATGTTTGGAAATTCTGTCAATGCAATTTTTGGCTCGAGATCGAAATTGCACTTGCCAACATTCTTTTGGCGTTTTCCCAATCTCTGTGTATACATACTGCACATTGTAAATATCTGTACGGTCTGTATGAATGGTGTATTCAAGGTCGTCTGAACAATTTTATGTCATTAATCACGACAAACAATACTTCATAACGTAATGCCATGATCGTCAGCAATATGACATTTAAAACCTCGCCAGGTAGAGAGAGAGAGAATTTTTTAACAATAAACTAAGTCCATGCTAATTGGTGATATATTGTATACCAGGATACTGAAAGTTGTGTCCCCTGGATGGACATTAAAGTCAACAATTGTATTGGACCTGAAAAATTGTATTATGTCACCTGGATCTGTTTCTTTATATGAAAGCATTTTTTCAAAATACTGCAAATATGTATGGCACGCCAAATTCACAAAAATGAGATTAACCTAGTTTCACATTTGATAAACTAGGTTTATCGACTGTAAACTATAGTTTACAAACCGTAAACTATAGTTAACGATTCGTTAAGTATAGTTTTCATTTGTAAAACTATATTTAACGGTTGTTAACTATAGTTTTCGAATGATTATCTAAGTTTATCTGTCTGTAATAAAACGTTAACAATAGATTTTGTTGATAAACATAGATTCACGTTTGTAAACTATAGTTTACAATCGTAAACTATAGTTAAGAGTTGTTAATCATAGTTTCACAAATCGTGAAACTATATTTATCAGATTGTTAACTATAGTTAACGGTTTGTAAACTATATTTTACAAATCGTGAAACTGTATTTATCAGATAATCTGTGTTTTGCAATCGCAAATGATTGTTTTCGGTGTTAAGTATAGTTTACGGCTGTGAAACATAGATTATCTCGTTAACTATGGCTTACAGATGTAAAATATAGATTAACGTTGCTAACTATAGTTTACAGTCCGTAAACTATAGTTTACAACCGTTAAACCTAGTTTATCGACTGTGAAACTATGATTATCTCATTTTTGTGAATTTGGCGTGCCATGAATATGGTTTACATATTCTGTTCACATATGTGAGATATAAATTTATTCTTTTCTTTCTTTTTCATCAGTAATGCAGATATAAATATAAACTAAAATGGTATAAATCAAAATGCAGATTTTCCTGCTCAGAAACATAATTGAACACGATCAAGTCATTTGTTAATGTAGAGTGGCGCACCTTTTCTCTCATTGGAATCTTCAAAGAAAATCGCGAAAAAAATTTGCACGATTGTCATCAAACTCACCTCAAACAAATTTTAGTTTTAAGCGGGCATTAATGCAAATAATCGTTCCCTTTATAGATCTTTAAACCAAATCTAAGGTGATTAAAATTTTCATTTTCTTTTTCAAAATGTTTACGAAAAAAATCAAGAAATCTTAGAAGACTGTTGAATTTTCTTTGCACTTTTGTTTTGCAGGAGACACTGGAAACGAGGCAACGATGCCGCCAGAATATAGAGACGTATGGATGTCGTTCAACAGAGTTCTTAGCATTTCTACAGAGAGACTGGTTCACCGGGATGAACGCTGCCTTAGTCAAGACGGAAACAAACACGCTACGCACATTTGATCAGATTTCAACCCCCTTGAGCCAAGCAGAACATTGTACACCGGTGTAGGAAATGTTTTTTGTGTGTGTCCGAGTCTGGTTCTAATGACTCTTTTTTTTAAACTTATCATCGGATTGCAAGGAAGTCATTATATGACTTTATAAACAAGGGTCCTGCGCTCAGCCACTGTCACGTGACTTTTGCGATAACCCATAAATGTTCCATTGCCCACTAAACATAATTCAACCAAGTGTTTTATAAACAACAAAACTTTATTGTGAACAGGATGTATCACAATATTTATTTTTGTATATATTTCATATACATGTACATGAGTTATTAAAAACGTCATTGTTTGTCTCGTTATTGCTTCCACGTCGCAAGTTTTAGACAACACAAGACTGTATTTTTTGGGTTACTACTTTAAAATTGCTTCAAATTAAGTGAAAGCTAAGTTCTAAGCAATGCATGTATTTTTGTTTAAAATGATGGGTCCATTTAATAATGATCACCAATTTGAACTTATAAATGATATTACTTATTCCAACAAGTAAAATCGCTATACATGTATTGCAAAGAGATATAAAGAAGTGATTTAAGTCTACATCTTATAATATTTATCAAGTACTGTAATTAGTTCACTGAGCTGAAAAGTGAGCTTTTCTTAATACATTTCAGTCGCCATTTGTAAACTTTTCACATTTTTGCAGTTTCCACCAAACTTGCCATAAAGCATCCTTGAGTGAATGGTATTAAAGTTTGTTAAAATGAAGAATATGTGTCCTCTTTCAAGGGAGAAATTATAAAGTAAAAAAATGTGAAAATTTATATATATTGAAGGGTCACATAAGAATAAACACAAGAAAATACTTTAAAGGATTCTTTTCTAAAACATCAAAGTCCCCGCATGTCATAGTGGTTAGAGGGTCTGCTCTAGATTTGCGGAGAAAGTTGATCCATTTGTGACGGGTTCGAACCCCACTGTGACATGAAACGTGGAGACCGGTCCTTCGGATGAGACTGTATAAATTTTAATCGAGGTCCTGTGTCGCAGTAGGTGCTGGCACGAAAAAGATACCTAATTGCTCAATGGCCGAGTATAGGACAGATCTAGAATTGCACATCTTCATCGGCAATGGTGGCGTCTGCATATGAAAAATTCTCGAGAGGGACGTTAAGCAATATACGAAGAAACATTTATTTCTGATAAGCTGTAAAAAAATAAATAAATAAATAAATTTTGACTTCTTGAAAGATTTAAAAAAAAAAAACCCTAGTCTGAGATTCAAGACATCTTTAAAAAAAGCACAGAATGAGATAAGATCTTGGATTATTTCTTATTGCAACCAAAAACTTTACGTGCGTTGTGGCTGTTATTATTCCATTTTGACACTAACATTTGGTTTGAAGACAATTTTTCTTAAAGAAGTGATTTTTATCTTTAAGAAAGTTTTAAACACTTCATGCCACAGAACTCCGATTGTAATGGAGGTTTTAGAGTGATCTGCCCTTATGGAGTGACAGAATATATAATAGATTCTCACCATTATATTAGGTCATAGACCTTAGATCACGTCAAGATAAAGTAACTAGACACTGTATATACATTAACAAACTTCATTATAATGCTGGAAACTGAGATCAGTTAAATTTTTTTTTTCTCAGAAAAATCCTTGCGCCATATTGATTTCGTGCAAAGAAATACATTTCATGTTTGTGATGATTTTCTAGATTTCGCTACAAATGTTTCAGGAACGATTTTTTAGGATGCATATGGTTCTGTAAATCAATGCGTCCTTGGAGACCAAGTATAAACGTAGGAGAGCGACAGATCGACCGCTCGCGAACCAGGGAGCACGAAAATATACTCCAAATAGTACCACAATGAAGAGATATTGCGACACTAGAGAGCAGCATTATACATTCTTTTGAGAATATATACTTTTAAAAGTAATGCAAAACCATAAGAAAAAAATATTGTGATGACCGTTGGTTTTTGATATGGTTTAATGAATAAAATATTATTTTATTTTTATAATCAAGAAAATTCTGAAGATTGTTTTATGAACATTTCAGTGGAGCAATTCTGGTTTGAATTAATATTTTAAATCTATGCAATGAACTATAAACCTAGCACACTAGACCAAACCCTAACCCCAAACCTCTTGCACTGGCCCTAACTCTTACTGTATCAAAATGGCGGCTCAGAGAGTTTAAGGCTCCTAGCCATCAATCTAGTCAAGTTCTTTTTATAAATTCATTTAAAGTCCTATCTAGTTTGCGCAATTTGAATATAATAAAGCTTTAATTTTAGGTAGTTATATATGACACTACAGACGTCATGAATGGTCCTTAATTTGAAGCCGACATTCCCCACACTGAAATTAATTGTAGTCATCAAAACTTACAAATTACAACGATATATAATTTAGTTAATAAGAAAGACAAACAAAAAAACGGACGTATGACAAAGATCACGCCCCTCAAAGGTCACGGTTTGCTGGAATCGGTCATTTACCAGTGGTTATCCAGAACTAGAAATAACATTGCTATTGAACTGCTTATAGAATAAGCAATATTTCACCATAATCAGTAAGTGGTATTGAAAGACGGTAATGTTTCGGCAACAATTTTAGTTACAAATTACATTAGTCAATGTTCCATATCTTAATATACTTAGAATGGCTGGTGAATCCGTTCATGGTCATAAAATGTCAAAAGCTTTTATTACTCAGTGGTTTTCCGAATCAGTGACATTCTAATCTTTCGGAAATTAAAACAAGAGGCCCATGAACTACCACGCTCACATGAGTCAATATTGCCCCTGGTGTTTGTAATCAGCAGATTCTTTCTGTGTACAACTTTGAAGCTTCCATATGAATACCGGTATACTAATAATCATGCCTTTGATGGTCTTAAGGTTTTTCATTTTCCCCAATACATGTAAACATTCCTATTTTGAATCTACAAGAGAATTTTTCCAAATATATGACTTACCATACATGACTTTGATGTTCTTGAGAAGGTTTTTACAAAGAACTTTACCAGAGGATCCTTCTGTCATATTGTAATTTTGAATATACCGGATGGTAGAAAATACAAAAATTCCAACATGACATTTTGCATGTACTACCATCAGGTAAACCAGAAAATACGATTGGTAAAACATTTTGATATAAATGAGCTTATGAGTAATCATGGTTTTGCTTTTCTTGAGTACACATTCTTTTTATGTATTCCTACGTCAAACTTTTATCCCTATTGTGGTTTTACCATACCCTTGGAACTATGATCTTATTCTTAGAAAACTAGAATCTAAAGAAGTTTAATCAAAAGTTTCATTAACCTTTTCTGATCCAATGGTTCTTAAGAAATTCTAAAAGATGCTTTCATTGTTCACTTATGTCTTATCATCTCTGGGAAAAGGAAGGGTCACTTTACTATAGTATTTGATCATAGTTGCGTTCCTTTACCCAAGGATGATTTGTGACAAAGGACTATATTTGATAAGAGCTAATTTCGCCCCCCCCCCCTAAAAACGGATCCAGTGTTCTGGAGGGGTCAAAATTTTGAAAAATGTACCAAAACATTGACAGACAGCTGGACACACCGACGGCGGACGCCGGACAAAATCTGATCAAAGAAAAGTTCATTGAAACATAAAAAAAAAATATTTACATCTTTAGTTTTATAAAAACACATTTTTTCAGCAATGAAATGTTCCTTGACAATAGGAATGTCGTTCATCAGTTTAGAAATGTCAGGGAGCGGTTCCATGCCAGGACGATTCGGCTATAACTGCCCAAAATGGACAAGTTTAAGAGAATACAAAAACAGAAATACATAAAGAACACGTGGTTAATAAAATTCAATCTTTTTTCTCATATTTTGCTGATCCTTAATCAGGGACGTCTATAGGAAACTCAATTTTCCAAGTTTATTTTCAGAGCAAGTAAATTGCCATGACAACATACACTATGGCTTTACACAATTGAATTTGGAAGGTTGTATATCGACTTTGATGAATATACATACCGTACTTGACGTTGATGTAATAGATAAAGAATGAATTTATAATCCCCATGTACCCCACTTTCGATTTATTCTGTTTAATTATCATTCTCAAATTCAGCTGTCATTTTGTTGCAATTTTCGGATATCTTTCAGAAATTTTTCTAATTTTTAAATGTTTTCCTTAATTCAACGTTTTTATTTGCGAAATAATTCAAAGAAATGATGTATATAACATACATTTCACGCTGATGTTCGGAAAAATGGGATAAATTGTTTTCTCAAAAAAAAAAATTGTTTTCTCTTATCAGGTTCACGATTTAACCTTTAGACCTCTGCTAAATTGAAATGCAAATCTAGAACCGAAAATAACTGTTTACTTTGCACGTCAAGTTTAGACATAAACCACGTATGTTACAAAAATACTTAATAAAAGGAACCGTCTTTATCATCTATATCAGTCAACCATTGTCGGATTCGACCTTCTTTCATTTCCGAGTCATCAGTTACCATAGTTATAAGATTAGGTGAAGAATTTTCATTAGAATTGGCGACAGAGAAGCGTGACATCTGCTCTTGAACTTCCCGCGATGTGATGTAATCACCCAAATTGTCGTCCATACTGTCACTTCCTACCTCACTTGTTCTCTGGCTTTCCGATTGAAAGTTACTGAAAGACTTGGTGCTTCTTTGGACAGCATTTTCAATACACTCCTTTTGATTCTTCTCTGGGTTCGAAGCATACCGCCGTAGATAGTTTTGTTTTTGTTTAATATGTTCCAGTTTGTCTGAGAACTGTGTGCTGTCGGACGAGGAATCGTTAGATATGAGTCCTATACTTCGGGCTGTACATTCACTAGTCAGAGATAACGTACTCCCGATCTTGTTTCCCGGTCCCAGGGTGTTTGAAGACCTTCGAGAAACCATGGTTTCCGTCCATGATTGTTCCATATCATCCTGGTCAAACTGAAACACTTGGCGTCTCTGGAGTCGAGGTGAGCAATAAAGGTCAAGAGTGGAACGGGAACTAGACTCACTTCCGTCCGAGGACGGGAAGTTAGTACTTCCGGTGCGCTTTTGTAACTGATTGCCTTCATTGGCGATTGCTAACTCCCCCGCCGAGTGCGAATGAGGGATCGTACCTCCCGTAGATTCTGGTCCGTGCGGCTCGGAGGTTTCGAACACAATTTTCGGAACAGCTGGGATGAACAAAGACTGGATGCCCTTCCGGTCTACTGAAATTCTTCTCGTTTTCTCCATAACAGAAAGGAAATTCCAAGAAAAATATGTCGTGTTCTCATGCTAGTCAAAAGACAATTATCGTAAGTAAGCAGATCACTTTACATCAGCACATGTTCTATTTGCATGGAGGACTTTGAACACAGAAAAAGTTTTAGTTCACATCGATTTCAAGTCAAGGATCCCGTAGATATACGTCAATCTCTACAATTAATGCAAACCGTCAATATTCCTTCGTTAGTATAGAACTGAATATGAAAATTAATGAGCAATCAACGCGATGCGATGATGGCATCCAATTCCTACACAAAATTCACTCGATAACACACGAGAATTACTAAGAGAGCGTTACAGTTGATGAGATGAATTAGCAGCACATTGAAATTCACAAACGTGGAATACGGGATCAATGATTATAGACATTAACAAAATTTATCGCTACAGTCTTCCTTCTTCGGCTTCCTTCCTATTGATCAAATGAACATCCCTGACTCTCTCTCCTTCACTGGGGATATTTCTACAAAAGAAACAGAAGTAAATCCCAATTAGTTTGTTTTCTATATCGAAAAAAAAAAATAGTTTTCTTTTGCCTGCTAATACTCTGCACAATGCAGGAATGATTACTCGTTTAGAGGTAACGAACTCCCTCGGGACCGGATCGATGATAGCCAGCCAAGAGAGGAATTTTAAAGTCATCAGAATCCAGATTGATTGAATGCTCTTCTGCTTCACTCGTCCGTCAAATTTTGAAGAATCAAAGGTTTTTTTTAAGCATCAATTCTTATCATTATTACAGTGACAAAAAAACCCCAAAAAGTCAGGATTATTTTTGATCACGCCATTTTCAGGATTTGGTTTCATTTCCCGCGGATTAAACAGGAATTTTGCATGTCTTTATACAATAAAATCTGAGTCGGCATAATTCAGGATATGTGAAGACGTTCTTACTTTAGCTTGGTTTACTTGAGTAGCAATAAATTATCCGTTCCTTCCATTAAAACAACAGCTATACAAAGCAAGCCATAGTGGTCGTCATCTCTAGACTACAGAATTTTTTCTTGCATTTTAACTATAATGTACATGTATTTCAAAGTAAAAATGTCAATTAATCTTATATATGGATTTTGATTTAAGAGTTAATTCCCTAATTCCGAAAACAATACAATTACAGCGTAGTTCTTTGATATAGTAGACTCAGTCTTTTTATTTTACTCACCTTTTTATTAACTAGGCCTATAAGCAAGGATTGAGGTTAAACCACAAACTCGATGACGATGGATATGTTAAAACCAAATAAAAAAGCCGGACATTTCAGAAAACTTTCGACGTTTAAAACAAACCAACAAAAAAAATCGATGTTAAATGTTGGACTGCAAGACTCTCAAAACACGATTTTTTTTTTAAATATCGATTTACAATATCAATACTGCTGACTCGAGATTTTTTTTCAATATGCCTTTATGTTAATTTCCCCTGAATCATCCATTTATCATGAAATTTTTATACCTGATATTGACTTACTGAATTGTCTGTACAAATCCTCCGCTACCAATTCTCCTAAAAAAGACTGCATCTGTCGATGTATCGCTCCTTGAATTACTGTACGTAGTATCCTTTTGCAAAAATCAACCTGCAGTTTAACTAAATACTATTTACAGTCGCTCTACTGATATATATCCATGCTATATTTATGAAGTAAAGTGTAAACTTCCGTGTGAAAAGCATGGGTAGAAGTATTTCCTTTTTTGTGCGTCATTGTAACAGTGTCCTGGCTGGAAGCTAATGTTATGTCTTCTGGCAGTCTTACTGAGACATTGATTATGCATTATCTCTCAAGCCAGCCCCCCTCATTTAAAACTAAAATAAAAACACCACAAATCCTTTGTGTATCGGGACTCTGATGTAGATTTTAATGCTCCCAAAGGTTGCATTCCATTCTGCCAAACGATAGAATCGAAGAAGCCTATATAATACGACAATTTGAAAGGTTTTAAGAGTTGAGTAACACGCAAAGCTGTTGCTAGTCCAAAATATGAAGTTAAATTTTGTACAGTCTTCGTCTTGTATCTGAGTATAATTTCTAAAAGACTGAATTAAAATGCTATGCATGATTTAATTAAGAAAGAAAATCGGAGATCAAATGCAGACAAAAAAGTCTTTGAAACCATGGCCCGTTAACTTAGGAGCATGACTATCCCTGATTCCTTCTGCAGTATCACCAGACATTGTAGAATATCTTTGGTAGCCCTTTTCATGCCGGTTATATATTTCGGAAGTTTTGCTTTCTGATGTCTATTTTTGTCTTGTGCTTAAGATTTTTATGCAATAATAAAAGGGCTGCATTTTTTCCTCCAAGGAACACAAAAAGGCATATTCTAAATACTCAATCGTAGATTTATTTCCTAAAATACTTTTACAATGAACATTTCAAAAATATATTTCTATCTAATCTATCATTATCACGTAATGGTGAGAACTGCGCCTGCTGTAAATGATCCGATAGCTAGCTCCTCGATCATCTGACAGACTATAGTTGGGCTTTGCTGGCTCATCCCTGGACGAGGCCTGGTTTGACCAGATGAATGGCCATCAGTGCAGTAGATACACCGTATATTAGTCCGGCGATGACAGCCAGCGCGAATGACCACGAGAGGGCGCTTCCATTCGCGCCATAAATAATCACACCTAGGAGAGTAGATCCCGCTGAAAAATTGAAGAAAAATGATTTTTTTTTCATCGTGAAATATAGATAATTTTTCTTTTAAAAGACAAATATTGTCAAAAAAGATGTAATTCACTGACTTTTATCTTGAATTAAAAATAAGCACACCACTCTACTTACTAGTATTTTAAAAGATAAAAATACATACCTTTAACGACAAAGGTTAAAAACCCATAAGAAAGTTTTAATGATTTTTTTTTGTAAAAATGACCCCATAGCTATGGTTGTAACGCGTCATTTGATTGGATAAAAAAATTAGTCTATATAGTATAACTTGTGTTGCCTAGGTCACAATGCCTTATGTCAAAGACTTGTTTTAAAATAATCTGTTTGACGTGCTCACTTTGAAGGCATTTTTGGAGAAAATTTTGAATTCATTTCAAAATGGAAAATTAAATTATAAAGAATGAATTTAATGGGTATTCGGGTTATTCTGGTATATCCTGGTTTGGGTCAGTTTACGCTTTTTTATAAACCGTTTCGCTATTTTTGGTTTTTGATATGAAAAAGGCCTAAAGCTTCTATTATATGACTCACGTATTCTGTTCAATACTTAAAAATGACTAATATTAAAGTACAAAATCAAATATTTTAAAATTTCCTTAATTTGATTTATATTCCACGTACCTAGTGTTATAAATTAGTCCGAACACCGATTGTGTTGGAATTAATTTATATCTGGAATTTTTCGGAAAATGTATTAATTTCCTTCCATTTTCAGAAAATTCCTAAAACGAAAACACTTAAACTTCGTGAAGTCAATAAAAATTGAAATTCTGGTGTGGTTGCACTTGTAGTGCGTATATGTACATCTGGTAATTAGCTGCAGTAATATAGCCCTCTCCGATTTTTTTATCTGATGTTTTCTGCATGGAGAGGTCTACAATGCCGCAGCTTCTCCGTAATGGTCCAGGTGCAAATATATTTCCGGGTGACTGCAGGCAAAATTTATAATTTTTTCATCATTTTACTTTAAATAAGACGGCATCTTTATTCACTTTCAACAACTTTCCACAAACGCGAAAACCATGTGAAATAAATCTGCGCGTTTTCAAGTCGCTTCTACTCAGCAACAATGACATTTCACGTGTGATGTAAGGATCGAGACTTGCGCTTGAAATTTAGAATAACTCAATAAAGCAAATGTCGGTGTTTATAAATAATTGTATTGAATAGCATCACTCATCATTGATAAATAAAACCATCCATGTATTATTTTTTCGTAAACAGCGATATATGCTTAAAATAAGGAAATTCTCAAAAGGTCCGCTCCTACAGATCCTAAATTCTCATTGGCTGTCTCAAAATAAAATCTATCGAGGTCAGTAAACATGGCGGAAAAATTCAAGTTGTGATGTTGACATACACGAAAAATAATCAATATACGGATCGTTCTGTTAATTTTTGGATCGATTTATGTCTTGCATAACTACATTTTAGGATTCTAGGTAAGAAATGTTAAAATAGTCATTTACTGACAATTTGAGCCGAAATCTGTGCGGTAGTGAATTGCTTCCGCACTTGCACCATTACGGAGATCCAAAGGAGTTGTAGCCCTCTCCCCCCCCCCCCCCCCCCCCCCCCCCCCAAAAAAAAACAAAAGGGGGGGGGCGCATTACTGCAGCTAATGAATTATGTAACCGCACGGCAAATACAATTCAAATATCTTCGCAAAGAAGAAAGTTCTTTTGGTTATTTTGTCTTCTACACATTTTGTAGACATACTCTTTTTACAGCTTAAATTATATTTTAAGGTTATTTTGAAAGAAAGCAAAGATTTGGAAAAATCTGTCTTTCCTGATTTTAAGCATAACGTATCTTATTCCATTTAAGTGTTAATTTTTATCCGTAAACAAAATATCATTGAATATTTATTACATTTGTAAACATGTTTTTCTGCAAGTCAGAACTTCTGCGAAAACATCCAAAAACAAATGTCCTATTTTTGCGACAGCATCATCTATATCTATGTATGTATACCGTATTTAATGTAAATTAATTTTTCAATCCAAAAACATTCTTAAGTTTATGCTTGCAAAGAAAGCAAAAATTTGGCTATCGCAAATATAACCATTATATGCTACATTTGCATGCAATGTACTCTAACCAATTGCTGTTTTTTTTTCTCTGCATTATACCCCAACTTAACCTCAACTTCGGCAATCAATAATATGACGTTACTATTCCACACTGCTCAACGCGTTATCGGCAACTCGGTTGTTATCGGACACTCGGTTCAAGAAAAGCAATGTTTAGAAAATGTGGGTAATTTTAAATTTCATATTTCAACGATAAATATGTAGTTCAGGAAACAAAGTTTGTGATCTATGACAGATAATCCATTATACTTTCAGCAGCAGAAAGCACAAACCAAATCACTATTTTTCAAAAGATCTACAACTCTTTCAAATTTTATTTTACAAAAATTTTGGAATATGTCATCACATTTTAACTTCTGTAGAATTCAAAATTAGTTCATTCTATCAAACAAACTAGTTTATTTATTCTATGGACAATCAGATACCTTTAGATCAGCAGACTGAGATTAAAAATCCAAAGTAAGGGTTAGTAATCAGTCTTTTAAAATGTCTCGTTAGTTGAAAACATGTTATCGTCAACTCGGTTGATGTTGTCGGATACTTCGGTTTTAGACGGGTGTATGTTATCGGAAACTCAGGTTAAAAAGTTTTCCTTAGCTTCATAAATAGATTGGAAAAAGTCCATTATAATCTGCCAATCCTTGAAAATAGCAAACGTAAAAGTTTGTATTGATGTAAATGTATATAAATAAGACTAATAATTATAAATTATAATAGACGTACTCATCTGTTCAATCATTTTTCTTGTTTTCCATTCAAGATAACCTCTTAGAAACAGCTTCAGGCGGTTTCAGATGTAAATATATCATATTTAATTATAATCATAACAATTTTGCTTTAGACTTCCGATATACTGAATTACGTTATCTTTTTTTCTTCAAAAAAACAAAACAAAACAAAAAAAACAAGTTCAATTTCTCCCATGATTCCCGGGGAACTAATTTTTTGTCCAGTAATATCAATTTATTATCACGTCACAGTTACACATATAAGCAGGTGTGGCTTAAGTAGGGGTGCCCTGCATATGAAACAAGTGCCTGTGATTGAAACGTCAGGACTTGCTCCACAGAAGAATGTTAACATATTTTTTAGAAGCTTAAAATAGAATCATCCAGTTTATATGACTTTTTTAAATACTTGATCATGTGATCTTGTGTCAATTAGTCAGCTGTCAACATTAAAGAAAAATAATAATTCTTAATTCTTTTTTAATACAATGTAATTTGGATCTGTATAAATTAAAGAGACTAATATTCTTTAACAAAAAGCATGGTCCAGAAAAAATAATTAAAAAATAATATAATTAAGGGAGCTGACTGGAATCTTATTGTGTTAGAAACACTTTAATTTTAAAAAATATAAATATAACTCACTTTCCAACCGTTAAAATACCTACTAGTATTTAGGTGGAAGGGGTGCTGGTTAATTCACTTCTGATCAGTTCCTGGTATGTTTAACTTTTTCAATAAATATTTATTTGCGTTTTCAATTACAAGGGGGAGGGGGGGAGGGGAGTACCAGAGATTTTTTTTTGGTACGTTAAACAACCTCCGATGTTTGAGAGATTCGTGTTGTAATTTTTTAAAGTCAACCTCTTTTGTCCTCAAAATTTAGAATTCTAAGTCATATATTTTGGTCTAACTACCTATTTAGAAATTCATTTAACCACCATTGAGTTTAAATTCTTTAATTGCTTGACATGTATACTGAGTATACGAAACTTAAAAATGCATTCGTGTTCGAAAGGTTGTGAGTTTGAATCTCGGCGACGACTGGTCTAAGTCGATAAAAAATGGGTAGCAACTGTTCCTTCGCCATTAGCTCAGCACCTTGATTAACTGTATGCTGTTTAAAGCCCTCTTGAGAATTTTCCAGTCATATGGAGACACCATCACTTGCCAGCGGAGAGCTACAAAATTTGTTATTTACTCGGCACTCAGGGCCATTGAGCAGTGAGGGATCTTTTTTGTGCTAGCACCTACTGCGACGTCCCACTGTGGGATACGAACACGCGACATAAGGATCGACGAACCACTGCGTCACGCGGGCGACCTCGGTACCTTGAAATGAAATTTAAAACATACCATATTTTCGAACAGGTCAACATCATGCAGATTTCAGTGAAAATGCCAAAAACACTAATTTTTAAAAGAGAAATATTCTTAAAAGAGGCAAATTATAGCCAAAAATTAAAATTGCGTGCCAGCCATTTTAAATATTTAGATTTCATACGGATTTCTGTTGTTTCTTTGCGTTTTTCTCTAATCTATGACAACCGTTGTTTCCGATAACCAAAACCGAGTTATCCGATAACAAAGTGCATTATTCAACCGTATTTCCGATAACACCTGGAAAGTTAGAATTGGGCAATTTTTGCCCTTTAATTACAAATTCTCAAGATTTTGATGAAGTTATCTTGTGGACAATCAATAACGCTAGGTAAAAATAAGGATTTTGAAGAAAAAAGCTATTTACAACAATGCCAATCGGAGAAAAACTTGCAAAATATAACAAATTTGATTTAAAAGCCTTCTAAAGGCTAACAAATGCTATACTAATACGTACCAAGGCTTTATTTTGTATCCGTATTCATTTTAGTATACAAGAAGCACAAGGAACATTGTCTGTTTCTTTTTTAACAGAGTTTATTTAAAATAATTTACTAACATGTCAAAAATTGTTATCAACCGAGTATCCGATAACAACCGAGTAGCCGATAACGCGTTGAGCAGTGTGTATTCCCCGCAAGCACTTTATAGCACAGCAAGTTACGAATTTCTCTCTAAAATTTAGCTTTAGTAATTATGACGTAATATTTTTTTTCTTATTTTATGAAATTTTAGCGAGTTTAAAAAATCGTAGGGAATTTGTATCAAATTGAAGATTATAAATGTACTTTTTAAAGTGCGTGAAAAATGCGTGATTGCAGGGAAACGGTATATGCGTGATTTTGCGTTAGAAATAGGAAATAGTATATGGGTTAAAAATAATGCATGACTGCGGGGAATGGGGTTAACCCGTCTTCCACGCCATGCATTTGTAGTAGTATTTTGTACCTGCAATCCCTACTGCCACAAGACTAATGATGAACAGGACTCGATTTCCCGCTGTTTTGTCTATGAATATGTATAGGATGATCAGGATTAGTCCCACAAATCCACCAATCAGGCCGATTGTCTCAAAAGCTTGGGTAGCTCCAAACCAACCTATCAAAATAATTGTCATCATTGAACACAATCAATGAAATGTTATCCTAGGACTTACAGTAAGTCGTGGTATTCGCTGTTGAAATATGCATTCGGGCTAATGTCAACGAAGTGTAGCAATGATCCAATGATAGTGTTTCGTACGGCAAAGAGGTGGGGCTTAAGTCGTCTCATCGTTGTCAACAACAGTTTAAAGTTGCTGATGATTTAATTTCTTAACCAATGAAAATCTATTCGCCATTTGAGAAATGCTAATTACGTAGCGTCGAGAATGCCACGCCCTAGTGAGATTCCAAGGTTAACTGAGAATTGTACTAAGATACAACCTATCTAATTAACAATAAAGTTGTCATAGGAAAACATTGTTTGTACCTATTAAACTGTTATTCCAGCTATTGCTACAAAACGTGCTGTGATGCAAAATGTATATTATAGTGTATATTCGATGAGATGCATATGTTATCGCCCACGGAACTTCCCGCTATCTATGAAATTGTAATATATCAAAATGCTGGGTAACTCCAAACCAACCGATTAAAACACGTAACATCATTCACTCAAAATGTTTGAGATTCAAAACAAGTTAAATTGAAAAAAGTGGAATTCAATAATTGTTAAAAAGCGATCAAAAAAATAAAATCAATGTTGTACCGCTGAGTGGGATTTCGGACTATTTTTTCTCGATGAGATACTGGACCGCCATGACGCTTTTTACGTCACACCGTAAGATGTATATCAATCATCGTGATCAAGGAAGCTAGTGCAAGATAACTCAAAATAATAAGTTATAACAAAACTGGATAATCGCAAAATGCGTTTTGTTGACCCTTCAAACCAAAATGGTTGTTCTTGGATCAGACAAAATACATGTTGCCCTCGAACTAATGTAACCCAATATTGTCACGCTAATTGCCAACTGGCCAACCCCCTAAATCAAAAATATCAAAACAGGGAATGAATGAAAATCTTGTGTATGTCATCATCCAAGCAGTCCTACAATAAAGAGAAAGAATTCAGCAACAACTCCTGGATAACTCATGAGGCAAACAAATATTTTATGGGTTACAATCTGAATCAAAGTACTCAGAAGTACAGAGAGCCGGGCTCATTTACAGAGTAGAATGGATTTCTTACATGAATCACGTTTATATTCTGATGAAAAAAATATTTTAAAACTATCAATATAAATGATAAGACACTGACAGTGAGTTTTTCAATCCTTATACCTCGGTCCGATTTTGTCAGAATCAGAATTAATCTGGTACCGCAGCTGAATGTAAACAAACAGGCCAGTCTGGTTCCCTCTCCTGCTTTACCTCGTATGTGTAGAGAACTACGGTAACACTGATTATCAAAAATCCTTACGCTAATGAACTATGTTCTTTGACTTATGAATTTTTCAAAGTCATTACTATTAATGTTTATTTTATATAGATAAAACTTCGTTTTATTTTTGTTGCTTTATTTAGCGTTTGTATTATCTCAAAAGCGGTTGAGAGTAAGAACTATATTTTTGCACGTAACTTTAAAATGGCAACTATGGGGTCAACATCCTGCCTTGAACAGGATCACATAAGCCGGCTAAAAATGAAGCCAGTGGAGGAATTCTTCCATGCAGTTTCAGTTTCGAGAAATACACGAAAAAGTAACACGTGTAAATACATATGCAACGAGTAACTTAAATGGATTCTGTTTTTATATTTCATTTGCTAAATGAAGCGGAATATTAATGTTTCATTCAAAATTATGAAGCGACTGCCTGCAATTTAATTGAAAAAGGGACTCGCCTTAAGTTTCTAGAAATCGCATACAGAAAAAAAGACATTTATATCTGTGTTTTTTTCCCTCCGATCCTGACACACATTAGTACATGTACTTGAATGACATTTATAGAAACAGCATTTGTACAATATTCAAAGAAACAAGTAGAAAAGTGCAATATGTGTAGATAGCTTTTTCTTAGAGAACGCCCAATTGTCATAAACATTTTTTTCAGATGTAGGATAAAGCAATTTACTGTCTATTCGAATTTTCCTACTACAAAAACAGATAATATCAAGTAAGCTATTGTATGCAAATCTCGTTTGTCATCTACGATATAAATATCAGGAACAGGTGACGCTCTACAAAAAATAATAAGTAACATGTGTCTTACAAGAAGACCTTTTAGTGGTGGTTTTAAAATTTCAGTTCTTTGTCTTTACTCAGAACCTTTCAACATACATGCTAACGCCCGTGCAATGTCAAAGGAAAGAAGATTTTCTTCCCTCCTCTACACACGCCTACATGCGTGCATGCTCATCAGAAAGATATGAGATGTTTCTTAAGGCTGTTTGTACAAATCATTTGTTATCCTTCCAGCTGGCTTTGTAATTAAACATGATCGCCCTACTTAATTCGCCCTTTTTTCTTCTGTAGAAATTTGTCTTCTACACACAGTTAATTGTGAGAAACATTTATGATCATTCCTGAGCATAAAATATGAATTATACATATTCAAGCGTGGTTGGGTTGGTTGTATGATTTTCTTTTTTCACAATAATCATAAAAATGAAACATAATTTTAAAACAAAATGATGAAAGCAACAAATACCATCTGATAAAGCCATATAGAAGGAAGCAACTGTATATCGTATACAATGTACATTAAGACAAATTTTAAAACAAAAGTGAGTGATATTAAGACCCTTTGACAAACCACTTTTTCAAGAAGAATCGCGTTATAAAGCTTTTAAACATATATACCGGAACCGGAGGATACGGAGTAACAGTAAGGTTGACAAATCTTCCAGAGTCCCCAATGATGGGAGTACACGTATCCGGTCCAATTACTCCAGTAGGCCGTGGAAAATCCAACCAGATGGAACAACACGGCCACAATGACACAGATAAAGGTGATCTTCACCACTAAACTAGCGCTCCCGAACCCCGCCATCTTCCCGTCAACACGAACCAGTTGTGTTTATTTGTGAGTAAGGAGGTTAACACTGGGTACCCCCAAGGGATAATAGAAAACCCGCGGTAAGCGCGAGATTTCATCGCGGACTAATGCAGAAACTGTATTCCAAGAATTCCATTCGACTTTTCTCTGGTCCCCTCTACGCTTAAAGCAATATGAACTGCAACTTTGACGTCAGAATTTTTTGTTGCAAAATTGCAAATAGCTATTTCTATGACAGAAAAATAATCGTTGATAAACTTCTGTTGTTCATATTTGCGATGGAAAAACTATTTATAAGCTACGATTGAATCAAAATAACATTATTGTTGTGCTGTACATAACAATAAGGATTTCTTATATAAAACTGTATATTGGATTGTAAATAGAAGCCTTTCTTCTGCATTATTTTAGTCTAATTAATTGATCATAAAGGTTTGTTACATACAAATTTATCATAATAACACATTTTGCCAAAACATTTTCAAAAATGCAGCTCATATTGCTTTAACTATTGACAACATGCAGGAAACTTGTATGTTAAAATTAATTTTGATGACTTGAAAGTTGGAATTGTTTTTTTTAGATAATCTAATTTTATTCCGGATAAATTTACTTACCTTTCAATACCTGACATCATACATGTAGGATACAACATAACTACATGTATATTTACATGCGAATTATTTATGTAAACAGCTATATTATATGAAAAAAGGTCGAGAATATCAACAGGGATCGGTCTAAATAAATCTCCAAACAAGACAAATCTGTGAACGAAGAATAAAACATGGACCCTCGGAAATTCCAGGTGTTGGATCAGGCATCTAGGAAGAGTATCCCCTTTCGACCGGTCACCTATGCATGGAGCGCTATGTATCGATCGGTAGAGGGAATGTTCCAAATTTGAATTAAGTATAGGTATTAATCTAACAAAGGTCCAACAATGTATGAAACATGTCACTCAAAAAATATGACCCACAGATTGGTTAAATTTGCTAAAAATTTCTTCATAACGACCATATTTATGCTGGTCTAAAACGAGCTGTTGAAATCCCCCGTAACATCAGCTTTTATGACAGTAGGCTTCTTCAGTTTAAATCGTACTCAGAACGCGCTCTTAGGTATGGAATAAATTGGAAGATGTTTACACAAACAAAGAAAAAATTCAGCCAGGGGATAGCGGAAAATTACTACAAGAAAACCATCGTTGGTTTTTTCATGATTTCTAAATTTATAGTTATTCTATGGTTTGTGTTACAAATTGTATTTTTAAAACATTTTTTTTCCCCTTTTCTTCTTTTATTTTAAAAAAAAATAGAAATTCGAGTTCAAATCTTCATTTAAACCTTTGTCTGATTTGAAGTGTCAGAAATTTTGAAATTTAGAGCGATGACAGTAAACAGTTCTTAAAGAGCATGTATAAATGAGAATTCTTTGATCCATCTCTATGGCTCACCTGCTGAGTAGGGGTCCTCCAGACAGTGGGATCTAGGCGTAAGGATACACGCCTCCCAAAGTCCAGTATAAAATACCCCTCCGTCTGACCAATGGTTGGACGAGAATCCAATCACGTGAACAAACACAGATGTCGCAAGGAGAGCAGACGACAATTTAGGGGTCGACCGGACGTCTAAAAAATCTTCCATAGATTCTAAAAAATGTCGGAGCCATCGGACGAAATTCCACAGTCTGTAGCCTAAATCAAACTAAATTGTAGCGTTTTTGTTATTCTTCAAGCAAAACTCTCTCTTCTTTGTGAAGTTTCTGAGCAGACAAATAAAATTGCTCGAATCTTATCTTCTGAACTTAAGAATCAAACGAAGTAGAACCGCACGTGTCGATCCACGGCTGTTAATAGAAAACATATCTCTAATTATAGGTTACGTTCTCTTACAACACGTTGGTACGTCAAAGTAGACTCTGACGTTGTATGCATGTAGCATTACCAAACGGAAGTCTAATCAAAGTACTCAGAAGTACAGAGAGCCGGGCTCATTTACAGAGTAGAATGGATTTCTTACATGAATCACGTTTATATTCTGATGAAAGAATTATTTTAAAACTATCAATATAAATGATAAGACACTGACAGTGAGTTTTTCAATCCTAATACCACGGTCCGATTTTGTCAGAATCAGAATTAATCTGGTACCACAGCTGAATGTAAACAAACAGGCCAGTCTGGTTCCCTCTCCTGCTTTACCTCGTATGTGTAGAGAACTACGGTAACACTGATTATCAAAATCCTTGCGCTAATGAACTATGTTCTTTGACTTATGAAGTTTTCAAAGTCATTACTACTAATGTTTATTTCATATAAATAAAACTTCGTTTTATTTTTGTTGCTTTATTTAGCGTTTGTATTATCTCAAAAGCGGTTGAGATTAAGAACTATATTTTTGCACGTAACTTTAAAATGGCGACTATGGGGTCAACATCCTGCCTTGAACAGGATCACATAAGCCGGCAATTGCTCTTTGAGCAATAAGCCCGGCTAAAAATCATTTTTAAAAAAATACTTTTTGAAAAAAAAATCCGTAGGTTACTTTTATATTAAAAATATATTTTAGAGGAAATGCTAAGAGGTTCATGCATGCACGACGGTCTCCCCAGCTTCACGTAGTTGTATACGGTAAACTTGCTTTAGAAATTGTCGTATCTATGTAACATTTTTATTTTAATTGTATAACAATGAATCTATACAGAAGAGCATGATCTACGTATGAACAATATCTAAAACGTGGTTAGTTATTGACAAACAAGTTGATTAAGCAAGAATATCAGCAATCTCGTTTAAAGTCATCATTTCGTAAGTCTATGGTCGATACAATGACCTTGTAAGCAAATCCAAATTAAGATTAAGTTTAATGCTGAACGACTTTTTTTTGTCCCCCGCTTTCGCGAAAGCGATGGGACATTAAATCTCATTCGTCTATCCGTTTGTCAGTCTGTAGTTCTGTCTGTCCGTCACAAAAGCTTAAACCGTGGTCATATCTTTTGAAAGAGAAAAGAGAGGGCTTTCATATTATAAGTATATGACTGTGGCAAGAACTTCTTCAATACACCACAATTTTTGACCCCGTGACCTTGAAGTTTGACATTCTTTTCAAAAGCCTTAACTTTGGTCATGACTTTTAAATGAGTAGAGATGGCACTTTAATATGCCTACTAGTATGTCAAGATCTTTCTAAATACAACATGATTTTTAACCCTGTGACCATGAACTTGAGGTTTAACCTAGTTGAAACAAAAAAAATTTAACAGTACTTAAAATTGGATATGTATATTACCTGTGAAAAGACCTTTCAAAAAATTTAGACCTCGTGACGTTTGAAGCTTGACCAACTTTTCTCAAACTTTAACCTTCGTCATGACTTTTGAATGAGAAGACTCAGGGCTTTCATATCACACCTGTCTATTGCTCGTGAAATACACTATTATTTTTAATCTTCTGACCTTGACTTTGAATTTTGACTTACTTTTCAAAAATGTTTTCCCTTTAATATCGATTGAAAAGAGAAAGAGCTTAAGTTTGATATTTGTTATGTGCATCACCTGTGACAAGATATTTTCATGCATACTATGATTTCTGACCCCTTGACCTTTACGTTTGACCTAATTTAAAAAAATCAACTTCGGTGATGACTTATGAATGACATAAATTAGGCGCTCATATTTGACAAAATGCCACAAAGACAGTGAAAGCGGGGACCAGAATTCTTTCAATTTGCTTGTTCATACTAATTCAATAGTTCGGCCATTATCTACACACTGAGTAGTCCACAGTTTTTCCATTAACTCTCGATCATAACAAGGAGCGCACGGCGAATGTGACCGGTTGGCAGGGGATGCTCACTCCTCCATGGCACCTGATCCCATCTCTGATTTCTTGGAGGTCCGTGAGTGTACCGTTTAATGGACTTTTGAGCTCGAATACTATTCGTTATCTACACAAAATTCTGTGTGAAACTTGGATATCCCATTGTGGCCCCTCCCTATCCCCTGAAGTCAAAATTTGAACAAAATTTTTTTTTTAATGATAAATCTGTTCTGTACAGTGTATTTCAGTTCACTTGGATATCCCATTGTGGCCCCTCCCTATCCCCTGAAGTCAAAATTTGAACAAAATTTTTTTTACGATAAATCTGTTCTGTACAGTGTATTTCAGTTCAGAATGCATGTGAAACCTCTGTAAAGAAAATGAACGGGAACTGCAAATGTTCCAAGTTCAAGGGGCATAACTCCGTCCAAAATGGCTCGATCGTACCCACAACTGAAATTTTGATAAATTTTATCTGTATACCAAATTTTATTTCAATATGTGCAAACAATGAACGGAAACTAATGGTGGACTGACAGACCGACCGACTAATATCAATATGGGTCCGATCAAAAGTAAAGTAGGTGCCCAATGGTACTATATAACAAATATTCTGTGAAAGTCTCAGGAAACATATACCCTCCCACATTTCAAGCGGATGGTATAATTAACTAGAGGTACTGTGAGCAATGGGCTCACTAAATGACCCCCCACCCCCACCTCCGCCTCCCATATGAATAAAATGGCAGGGTCCATGTTTTGCTCTGGAAAATCCAAAATATATGTCAGCTCAAAAAGTAAAATAGGAGGTGCACAATGGCAATTCTGTGAGTTTCATTAAATTTCCTTTTGACAGTGGCATGAGAGAAGTTGCGGATAAGAGATGGGTACCACAAAGCGTAACAGAAGGACGGACATACCGATTACTATATACCCTCCCGGGGGGGGGGTATAATAAAGTAGCAAAAATGTATAGGTTGCCGTATTTTCTAAGAAGTATTCAAGACAATATTTAAACAGAAGTGTGTGTCAGCAAAATTGTTCATTTTATGTCAACAGTATAAATATAATCGGTAAAAACTTGTTAAAATTCTTGCTAAAAATTCCAAAGAAATTGCTACTTTCAAAATACTGGAGTTGTGAAGTCGGGGAAAACGTTTTACACATGCACAATGAAGAAAAAGCCTGAATATGTGAGGAGTTATTGCCCTTGGCAACATGAAGAAAATATACATTTTTTAAGATTATTTTACCTAACAATTATTTGCATTACACCTATTGAAAAAGCCTTCACCCAAAAGACATTTTAATAAGTGATTTGAATTTACATACATAATAATTTTTGCAAAAACTCGAAAACACAGGAGGGTTTAAATGCATGAAGACGGACAAAATCCTGGCCAGTAAAGTACTTTGATTCTACATTATCGGAGGGTACATGATGTATCTAGTCATCGGGACGTCCGTCTGTATGTGGTTAAGCTTTGGTGTACCCATCCCTTATTCACAACTTCTCTTATACCACCTTAATGAAATTTAATGAGACTACCATAGATTGTTCATGTACATACAAAAAGTCAAGAAATAACTCACTGATCAGAACTTTTTAATTTTGTTACCAATAAATTAAACATAGCAACGATGTTAACATGAGCTTCGTACGTTTAAACAAATCTTTTAAAGTTTTTAACACATTATGGGACTTGAAGTTGATATTACAGTCTTTTTATGCTTTGCATGGTGTCGTTTCGCTGTTGTTTTAATCGACCTCCTCAATAGTTGGTCCACCACCGCTACCGCCACCTGGAGCTGCACCACCGCCTGGGGCACCACCTCCAAAGTTGGGCATTCCTCCTGGCATACCACCCTCAGGGGCTCCTCCAGCTGCTTGATACAACTTGGTGATGATAGGGTTGCACACTCCCTCTAGTTCCTTCTGTTTGTGTTCAAATTCTTCCTTCTCAGCCAGTTGGTTCTGGTCCATCCACTTGATGATTTCGTCACATTTGTCGAGGATTGTCTTCTTGTCACCCTCACTGATCTTGTCCTTCAGTTTCTCGTCGTCCACTGTGGATTTCATGTTGAAGGCATAGCTTTCCAGACTGTTCTTGGCAGCAATTCTGTCGCGCTGTTTCTCATCCTCCTGCTTGTATTTCTCAGCGTCGCTAACCATACGGTCAATTTCATCCTTGCTGAGACGACCTGAAATAATAAATCAAATGAATCCTTACTGCAATCAATGTAACAAATTTTGAAAAAGTCTTACAATGGTGATATTCAGACATCCAAGGAAGGATTAAACCATCTTCAGACACAAAGTGCCTTCTGGTGGAAACCGCGAATGGAGAAAAAATTTTCATCATTATATCACCAGTACTATAAAATGTAACCAATCATCTTCAGACTTACCTTTGTCGTTGGTGATGGTGATTTTGTTCTCTTTGCCTGTGCTCTTGTCTACAGCAGACACATTCAGGATACCATTGGCATCAATGTCAAAGGTGACTTCAATCTGGGGAACTCCTCGAGGTGCTGGAGGGATACCAGTCAACTCAAACTTTCCGAGCAGGTTGTTGTCTTTGGTCATAGCTCTTTCTCCCTCGTATACCTGGATAAGTACACCTGGCTGGTTGTCTGAGTACGTAGTGAATGTTTGCGTTTGTTTTGTTGGAATGGTAGTGTTCCTCTTGATGAGACTTGTCATCACTCCTCCAGCAGTCTCGATACCAAGGGACAGGGGTGTGACGTCCAACAAGAGCAAATCTTGGACCTCCTCGGATTTATCTCCAGACAAAATGGCAGCCTGGACAGCTACAATACAAGAGAAAGATTAAATTTTCGCTTATATTACTTGCAATAATCTTTTACAGTTAAATTTTTTTTCCATTTGTCTGTATTGTTACCTCTGTTCAAAGAATAACAATGTGGAAATGTTTTAAGAAATTTTTGACAATTACCTGCTCCATAAGCAACAGCTTCATCAGGGTTGATGGATTTGTTCAATTCCTTTCCATTGAAGAAGTCCTGCAGAAGTTTCTGGATCTTTGGAATACGAGTGGATCCTCCCACCAGGACGATATCGTGAATCTGTGCCTTGTCCAGCTTGGCGTCCCTTAGAGCTTTCTCTACAGGCTCCATGGTTCCTCTGAACAAGTCAGCATTCAGTTCCTCAAACCTAGCCCTGGTAATACTGGTGTAAAAGTCAATACCCTCAAACAGAGAGTCAATCTCAATGCTGGCCTGAGAACTCGAGGAAAGGGTCCTCTTTGCTCTCTCACAAGCTGTTCGCAGACGCCTAACAGCACGTTTGTTGTCAGAAATGTCTTTCTTGTGTTTTCTTTTGAATTCTTGGATAAAGTGGTTCACCATTCTGTTGTCAAAGTCTTCACCACCCAAATGAGTATCTCCTGATGTGGATTTGACTTCAAAGATTCCATCTTCAATGGTTAGAATTGAGACATCAAAGGTTCCTCCTCCCAAATCAAAGATCAAAACATTGCGTTCTCCTGCCTGTTCAAAATAATTAAAGCATTGTACATTATAATTTTTCTTTCCCTTGTTCTTATTGTTGCTTCTCTTTCTAATATATTAAACTGTTTTATTTAAAGGCTGGATAAAAATTATTCATAAAATTATTTTATCCTTTGATAATTAACAATAATTCTAGAGAGGGTAACTAATACTTACCGATTGATTTCCAACTTTCTTGTCGAGACCATATGCAATGGCAGCTGCTGTGGGTTCATTGATAATACGTAGAACATTCAATCCTGAAATTGTACCAGCATCTTTTGTGGCCTGTCGTTGTGAATCGTTGAAGTAGGCAGGTACTGTGACCACAGCATTGTTAATTGTCTGAAATTTACATGAAATGGCTTAAAAACAAGTCAACACAAAACCTAGTTAAAAAGCTAGCCTACTTTTCTTCTCCCTCATGATAAATTCATAAGTTGTCATAAGGAAGAATTCACTGGAAACACAAGTATTATTTACAATTCTAAGAAAAATTTTATATATTCATTTATGCTGTTTTGAATTTGGTCTGATCTTTATCAAATCAATAAAACATAATTTGCATGAATGCAAACAAGTTCTTACTTTGCCTAGATATGCTTCAGCTGTTTCTTTCATCTTTGTGAGGACCATAGATGAGATTTCTTCAGCTGAGAATGTTTTTTGTTCCCCTTTGTATTCTACTTGGATCATTGGCTTTGACGCATTGTTGATGACATGGAATGGCCAGTGTTTCATGTCTGCCTGTACTGATGTGTCGGTAAATTTTCTACCAATTAGACGCTTGGCATCTACAATTTAAAAATGCATTGAATTATATGAATTAGGTCCAAGTTCACAGTGGATTAATATTTAGCTCTTGGTAGTCAGATAATGAGAAAAAAAATGTCCTTTGCTCACCAAAGATTGTGTTTGTTGGGTTCATGGCGACTTGGTTTTTGGCAGCATCTCCAATCAACCTTTCTGTGTCTGTGAATGCTACATAGCTGGGTGTAGTTCTGTTTCCCTGATCGTTTGCAATGATCTCAACTTTGCCATGCTGAAAGACTCCTACACAGGAATACGTTGTTCCAAGATCTATGCCAATGGCTTGTGCTGTTTTACTCATGTTGCTGAAAAAAATTAAAATAATGAAATCTTTGACAATTTAAATAGAACAATTCTTTCACTCCAGCTAGCAAAAGATGCATTGATTACAATACTATATTTATAAGTTTGAATCTTAAAACATTAAAATGTATATCTGCATGCAGAACCGATTTGTGGTTCTCGTTACTATGGAAATAATGTTGATTAATTTTTCACGTTCCCTAAATATTTTCAATATTGTAATACTTCGTTTTTGTATTTGTTGCATTAGAATCTACATTATTTATAAAAAAGAGATCTGATCTTTCAAAAAATTTTAAAATCATAAAAACACGCAATCGAAATAGAACTTTTTCAACTTGGACTTGCTTAAAATTAAAATATGCAGAGTTAAATAGAATTTCAACCTTTTTTTATCAACTTGAACATTTTATTTTAAAATTCCTTTGTCCTATCGATAAAATGAATGGATTTCCCAATCACGTGAAACTGGAATGCAAACGTGCCCTCTACATGCTGATTGCACATCATTATCAAAGCACTTTGGGCAAAAGATATATAAAATGTATGATTTGGTGAGTACTACGTTTTAAAATACGTACCTAGATGTCCTCTGACTCCTGGTAACCTCTTTTCTTTTTCTAACCGGTGTGTTCTCAAACCCGGCGTGTTCCGATCTTTTATCAAAGAGGAGGATATGACGTCAGTTAGTAGTCTCTAGAATGTTCTCGAGTTTTTGTACCCTATGGAATTCGTACCCAGTCAATTTTTAACATGCGCATTTATACTTTACTTTGAAGGTATGTTGTTTGCTACCATACATAGAAATAACTGTACTGACTTTATGATAGAAAATTATTGAAGGTAATAATTTTTTGCTAAATAAATTAAGAATTGTAAAGTATTCATGTATTATTTATGCTATTTTTACATTGCGAAATACAGTAGATACGATTTCTATTGCTACCGCTTACACACGATGATTCACGTGGTTTCACATGTGTGATCTCTAAAATAAGGCCGTAAACTTTTCAAATCCAGAATTTTCTGTATTTTACGCTATTGCTTCCTCTTTCGTTTGTTAAATAGAACATTCTAGATAAAAGAAGAAAAAAGACTTATGAAGTAAAGTTATTTTTATGAATAACTGATAACACTCGACTAAATATTAATCATGTAATAGGATACATGTCAAATATTGATCTTTCAATCTTGACGCGGACTTCAGCACATTTAATTACACATAACGATGGAAGACCTAAACACTGCACACTAAAGAGCTCTACTCTGACACACAGGATAATATAGTTTTATCCTGTTAGAAATAAGTATTTTTTTTTTAAAAATGATATTCAATGCTTTGAAATATACAATTATTGCTGGTTTTTTGAGGTCAATACAATGATTTAGCCATCTGAGGAGTACAATATTCACCTCGCCCAAAGAAATAAATCCTTGTATTGACCTGGAACGTCACGTGCAGGTCAATACAACGTAATATTTTTCTAACATAGTTGGATCTCAGCCAATCAGAGAGATCGAAATTATAGCATATAAGACCAAAAATAGTACTTGAATTCATCATTTTCATTTATTTTCCCAATGTTAGTAAACATGGTAAACAACAGCAATTATCTGCTCACAAAATGCAGTGGCGGATCCAGGAATTTCGTAACAGGCCAGGTGTGTCGACTGTACATGTACGTCCTCTTAGGGTCCGGGGGCGATGCTTTTTACAATTAAGAGATGTTTCCTTGATTTCAGGATAATGGACATATAAAATTTACAGGTACATACAAAAATCTCAAACGGGAAGGGGGAGGGGGGGGGGGGCGTCGACCCGGCTGGATCGGCCATTGAATAGTTCATTGTCTTTGAAAAAATTTTCATACGGAAATAAGAAAGGTACCCTATATTATAAATGAATGAAAAGGTCTGGTATGCGCACCCTTATATTAATTATATGTTTTTCTCCAAGTTCAAAAAGTAGTTTCTGTACGTACGTTAACTTAGATTTACAGATCTGCTAATGAAATGCTTGATTTTTCCCCCAAGGCGTTTTAATGTAATGAAATACTATAGCTGTATATATAGTTATATTCACTGTTATATGATTTCAATTTATCATTTCAATACCGCCCTCCCCCTCTCCTAATAACAATTTTCCTAGATGTCTGCATGGTCGTAGTCCTGAGGGCCGGTTGGTGTCCTCCACCCAGTAATGATCATGATTGTTCCGATATATGTAGCCGGGATACCATACAAAACATATACATAAATAATTACATGGTTGTGTCCCTCAATAACGTCGGATGAACATTTTTAGCTCACCTGAGCCGAAGGCTCAAGTGAGCTTTTCTGATCACATTTTGTCCGTCGTCCGTCCGTCTGTCTGTTAGCTGCAGAACTGTAGCTCTCTGCTTGAGAAAATTCGGACAGATAAAGCAGAGAGCTACAGATCCAAGCGTTGTAAAAACCTTCGATTTACGCCGACGATTTTTTGTCGCTTACTATGGGTATTTTTTCGTGCAATTTATACTTTCCCGAGCTATGAAAATAATTTTAAGTGGTATTTAATAATAAATCATACATTCAACTTCAATTCCTGATCATTTACTTACCTCTCAACGCTAACAATTGGCTGTTTGTGGTTACGGACGTCGAAATGGAACTCTTTTAAACTGACATTACAAAACTATATACAGGACTGTTTCGGACCGTTTAAATGTAAATAAAGTATCAAATATAAGAGCTAAATATATGAATCATCATAGGATACCATTCTACAAGCCAGAGAAAGCTTAAACTACACGAAATAAATACCTAAAGTAGCGACAAAAAATCGTCGGCGTAAATCGAAGGTTTTTACAACGCTTGGATCTGTAGCTCTCTGCTTTATCTGTCCGAATTTTCTCAAGCAGAGAGCTACAGTTCTGCAGCTATCTGTCTGTCTGTCCGTCTGTAAACTTTTCACATTTTCGACTTCTTCTCAAGAACCAATGGACCAATTATCACCAAACTTGGTACAAAGCATCCTTGGGTAAAGGGAAATTTAAAATGTAAAAATGAAGGGCCAAGTCCCCCTACATGGGGAGATAATCAAGAAAAGACAAAAATAGGGTGGGGTCACTAAAAAACCTTCTTCTCAAGAACCACTGGGCCAGGAAAGCTGAAACTTATGTGGAAGCATCCTTGGGTAGTGTAGATATTAAATTGTAAAAGTCATGACCCCCGGGGGTAGGGCGGGGCCGTAATAGGGAATCCAAGTTTTACATAGAAGTATGTAGAACAAATCTTTAAAAATCTTCTTCTCAAGAACCACTTGGCCAGGAAAGCTGAAACTTATGTGGAAGCATCCTTGGGTAGTGTATTGTAAAAGTCATGACCCCCGGGGGTAGGGCGGGGCCGTAATAGGGAATCCAACTTTTACATAGAAATATATAGAATAAATCTTTAAAAATCTTCCTCTCAAGAACCACTGGGCCAGGAAAGCTGAAACTTATGTGGAAGCATCCTTGGGTAGTGTAGATATTAAATTGTTAAAATCATGACCCCCGGGGGTAGGGCGGGGCCACAATAGGGAATCCAAGTTTTACATAGAAATATATAGAACAAATCTTTAAAAATCTTCTTCTCAAGAACCACTGGGCCAGGAAAGCTGAAACTTATGTGGAAGCATCCTTGGGTAGTGTAGATATTAAATTGTTAAAATCATGACCCCCGGGGGTAGGGCGGGGCCACAATAGGGAATCCAAGTTTTACATAGAAATATATGGAACAAATCTTTAAAAATCTTCTTCCCAAGAACCACTGGGCCAGGAAAGCTGAAACTTATGTGGAAGCATCCTGGAATAGTGTAGATTCTTAAGTTTTAAAATCATAAAAGGGAAGGGGGTAGTGGGGCATGATAGATATAGCAAGAGGGGGAATCTGGTAAAGAACTGCATCACCCAAGTTACTCAGGTGAGCGATGTGGCCCATGGGCCTCTTGTTTTATTTGCTTCAATGACAGTTAAAGTGTATGGTCCCCCAACTGAAATTGCTTCCTAGAATACGGGCTTGGTTAGATACTAAAAGACAGACAGAAACATACAATGTATAATACCCCATTTCCCCAATACAGTGAAAACGTACCTGAACTTGTACTCAATACTCATAGATATTTAACAGGTTGGGACCACTCGCCCGAGTGGGATATAACAACTAGCCCGTTTGGGATATAATGTCCCAGACGGAATATAAATTAACAGTGCAAAAAATGATTTTTTTATTTTTATTTTAGCAATAAAAAGCATAAATCCGCATCAATATACTTAAAAAAGAATAACTTTTGGCAAGCAATTTTTTTCTGCAACCCCACTCTTTGTAAGATTGATCCCAAGAAGTTAAAGAACTTCCGAGGGATCAATCTCCTAAATAATGGGTATATACAGAAAAAACTTGTCAATCAAAAGTTATTCCTTTATAAGTATCTTGATGTGGATTTATGATATTAATAGCCAAAATAAAAATTTAATTTGTTTGCTCTGTAAAATATCCCATTCAGACGAGTGGTCCCAACCTGATTATAACTGCGTGCATAGGTTTAGAGTTGTCATGTTTTAAATTTTGTATTTACTTCAACCCTGTGAATCATAGTTAATATGACTTGTGAAGTTATTTTGAAATGCATCCTAAAATAATATATTTGCAGGCGCGGATCTAGAAAATTTTCAAAGGGGAGGGTAAAGAGGAAATAACGTAATTATAGATACATATTATCATTGTATCCTATCATGAGTATCGGTTTTGCGACTGGATTTTCCTAATTTCTTACAGTCGAAAAATATTTTGTGAACACGTGTATTCAATCAACCAATATATGTTACTGGTCCATGTGCGGCAATTAAGCATTTTACTTTATTCGCATGCCCCCGTTTTGAATTGAAGAGTCGGGGGTATACAATGTATAATTTTTGCCCTGGTCCTCCGTCTGTCGGTTTGTCCATAAAAATACTCACTTTCCCATATAACTTTTGATTGATTGGAGCCAGGAGCTATTGCATGATTTCATTTTACACATTTGTATTCCTTGTGACAAGGCGCTTCTTGGGTACCTATATATTTGACCTCTTGACCTTAATCTTGGACTGTGATCCACTTTTAAAAAAAAATCACCTTATAAGGCTAATTTTAACCCTGGCCATAACTTTTGAATAGTTATAAACTCATTGTTGTATAATTCCGTTAGTAATGGCTAATTAAAAGTGGGGAGGGGGGGGCAAAACCACCAAAATAGGTAAGCCCCACTTTTCAATGCCTATTCATTATGTCTATCTTTGCAAAAAAGGGGGGCTAAGCCCCCCCCCCTCCCTGTTCCGACGCCTATGATATTTAAATATGTGCTTGAGCATTCATATTTCACAAGTTTATTTATGGAAAAATCCTTTCTTTGGGTAAAAGTTTTTCGATATCTTGACCTTTTAGTTTGACTTACATTTGAGAAACTTGAGTATAACTTTTCTGCTATTTGGGGACATCGGTGTTTCACAGGGACATTTTTTTTAATTGTAGGCACGGATGACTAAGATGGAAAATGAAATATTGAGCTGCATTGTACTTGACCAAGATGCTTTTTATGATATGAGAATGTTGGCAGCCGACAAAAGGGAACAGAACTGGGTCACTGAGTATCTACCGGGATTATCCACAGCTTCCCGCGCTGAAGTTCTCTACACTCGGGAACCTATCGCCTGCTACGCCCCAAAACAAAAAATAGCTGAAAAGTTGTGGATATCAAACATCGTTATGTTGGGAAGCTCCCATGATGGACTTTATTTGGAGAGGACATTCCCGTTGATAGATGACGGGTGTCAAATAAACGAAACTGACGTAGATGTAGTGTTTGAATTCACAGGGGTCACGATTACAGAGAACCGTGAAACTGGAGACCAGCATGGGACGATCTTTTTGTTAGAAAACACTTTTCCCGGTTACGTCAAAATGCGTGTGGTATCCGAACATCCCAAAGACCAAGATGAGTCTGGGGAATATTTATTGCCAATGGTTTTAAGAGGAAAACTTGACACAGCAATAAAAAGTTCAAAATTTGCGATGTACTTGACCAACAAGACAGACGGCCCGGCTCTACATGGCGCTATTGAGGACGAGCTAGGCGTACATTCTTTGGACTACGTCATAGGTATGTCCATGCCGTCTTGGCCCTCCGTGGCATCGGAAATCCTGACCCGTTCTAGAGCATCTGGCTGGCCCTCAGCTGAACTGATTCAGAAAGCAACAAAGCAAGGCTGTGGATTCGTCCCTGTAGGGCATCCATTAAGTTCTGAGGCACATTTAGAATGGCGGATTTCTTTTGCAATAAGTGAGAGAATTCTGCTTTTAAGCCTTACCATAACCCAGATCAAGGCCTACGTCTTCTTTAAAGCTCTTTGCAAACTGAATTTATGTAACGATGATGATTCGTTCTTAACATCATACATGTTAAAGAACGTTTTATTTTGGACATTGGAAAAAATTCCCTTGGAAACATGGACTTCAGAAAATTTGTTCCAATGCATAAAAGAGCTTGTTATCAGTCTAAAGGCCTTTCTAGATGATAGGTGTATACCGAACTATTTTGTGTCCAGTAGAAATATGATCCAGCACATAGAACAATCCAGGATTTTAGACCTTAGAAATAACCTAGGCATCATGAAAGTTGACATAATAGGGGAACTCCTTCGTCACACTGATGGACAACGGATTCCGTCCGTTTTAGATCTTAGTTACTCCGGACTGTTTGCGAAACTTGCGGCTGCAGATTCTAAGGACCGTTCCCTACTCTTGTCTGACGTTTATTTTATTGCATACTTGACTTTGAGGCTTCAGGCAGTCAGATATCTATCAAATTTAAGCATTTCTACTTTAATGTACATAAGACAACGTGGAAACTGCAGCATTCTGAGAACTGTCCCAGCATGCGCCGCGCGGTTCCTGATAAAAGCTATCATTCATTGTAACACAGCTGTAGCTTTAACAACCTACCCAGAGCTTAAATCCTTCAATTTAGACATTCTTACTTTACGAAAACGAGCTGTAGCTTTCATAGCGACAGAAATTTACAAAGGAAAGCTAAAAAAAGTAATAGATGACCAAGAATTCGCCACCAATAAGACTGTATCTGTGCTTCCCGATTTCTCTGTGTTTGTTGAATGGGTGGATCTAACCTGTCGGTGGTGCGGAAGCACACCTCTGATTGATGGACAGAGCAAATGGACTGTGTATGACATAGACTAACTAAGCAAGGGCACCGCAAAGCGGAGCATCTCCTTGCAAAGTCATTCGACATCGATCCTAATCAAATTACGTCACTTCTGTTTTGCACGAGCAGTCAATTGATCCTATCTGAAAAATTCTTTTCACAATTGAATGAAAATTTCACAGTGCGAGGGCTAAATTACTTAATAATCTCCCCGGGTTGAAAAAATAAAGATTATATATAGAATAGACAGTAGCTTGTTCAAATAAATAAGACATTTTGGCCCGAGTGGGCTACAGTTATGCTTTATGGTAGTGTTCGATTAGGAACCTTCCATGCGATTAATGAAGGAAGGAAGACGGAAGTGGATCAAAATTTGAATTATATACGACCCCATTCTTATTCCAAGAACACCAGTATGAAGGTCTTCCCATTTAATGCTGTTTCATGTTTAGACTTTTGGATTATGTTTGCATGATTGGCAATAAGGGATCGAAGTTAAACTAATTTATTTCGTATATTGTTTTGTTTTCCCAAGAACATAAGCACCGCATAATAATTACTTCATAATTGCATACTGGTGATTGTTGGATCACAACAGGGGGTCAACATTTTACATTTGAAATTTAAATCTGAAAATTGGTGTATGGCCGGTGAGCATGTTTTAGATTTGGAGTTCAACATTACCGCTAGATCACTTGGAGCTCTTTGGGTGGCTCGTAGCTCGCACACTAACCTCGGATGTAAATCTAGTGCATGAGCCGTACGTAAACGGTGTTCTACCATTTACTGAAACAGATATGTGATCTTATATGAAATTCCTCTAAATGTTATTAAACCTTTATATTGAAATCTTATAGTTACTCTATGGCACTCTAACACTACGCATAAATGCTTTCAAAGACTGCCAACATTAGGTTGTCATTAAAAACAATATACGTGTACATTTACAAGGAAGAAGAATCTTATTCAAAACTTTATGCAGAGCGAAATATGAAATGAGCAGCAGGACGGATTCTGGCGGAGAACTGTATCAATTTGATTCGTGTTCCTCCGCCAATCACATCCGAGGTTTGTTTGGAAGGGTAGCGGTGACTCGAGAAGTGACGCGGTTGTCACATAAATGCACAAAAATCTCAACTCATTTCCGCAATTTCTTTTTTTTTTTTTTTTTTTTAACTAAATTTCGGGTACTCATCCTCTCATCAATAAGAACGTTGACAAATATGTACAACTCTGAGGGACATTAATAAACGAATATGATTACACGTAGGCTACTATGGCCAGTCCGGGATTTTTTTTTCCGGGAGAGGAGATGGAGGCGCACAGTTTTGTATATATTAACTTACCTTCATGATTTGAAAAAAAAATAATAAAGCATTCAGAACTTTGTTGATTGTTATAACGCACAGGGACTTCGAATTCGGTACCATATTATGTTGAAGCAGTAGAAGGAGCAAGTGAATAATTTAGTAATATTTCCCGTCTTGAAATTAAAGATAACAGAACTAATAATTTTAATAAAATAACGCACTGAAAGTGTAACTTAGTATACATTATACATGTATATTTTCTACATTTAACTGTTTATCTAAAACACCGTAACAACAGAAGATTTGATTTTTAAATGTTTAGCGGCAGATATCGGCGGATTATAAAGCGGCTAATCACCAAACATAATCACGTCGTTGAGGAATTATTTCGTTTTCTTAATCCCCTCATTAAAATCTGCGTATGACATGGTACAATAAGAAATATACACGATTAATCAAGCAAAAACACTCAGATATATTTGATTTCATCCAAACTTTTACTGAACTAAAAATATACGTGTATAGAAAATTGAAAAGAAGGCGTACGAAAAATAACAGAGGAGAAGAAAAAGTTGGAGAGCGCGCCGAAATTCGAGGGATTCAGCGCGTGCACAGTTGCTAAGGAAACTTTCACCGGAAGTTTACATTAGTGTTGAGAGAAGGTTGGTGAAAGCTGTAACGCGAACAAAATGTACGACGGCGATGAATCTGAGGGTCCTAAAGGAACTTTTGAAATATACAAAGCAGAAGCAGATTCACTTTTTAAGCAAGGAGAATACAAGAAATCTATAGATAGCTACACAATCGTAAGTATTCAATTTCAAAACTGACACCGGCTTATATTTGAAATGCATGTTGGACGATGGAATCTTTCGAGGGGTTATTAATAAAAATGCAATTGCTATTTTCATGTATTCTATATTGCTGTAGAATTAGAAATTGTCTTGAAGAAAAGTCTAAGCTAAATTATATATGTATACGTATATTAAAGATATAATATAGATTTACATATTTGTAATTCAAAATATTTAAGGAATGGATTTTTGCATTCTTATTTCTTATTTTCCATTATCTAAGCTTCATGTGTATTTTAGTACTAAATATTTAAAAATTAAATTAAGTTGTTTTTAAATTGCACATTATACAGTATGGTGTTTCTGAATAAGGAGTTGTTAGTATAGCATATTTCTACAAAATATCAATTTGTTAAAAAATAAATATTCTTTTATGATCACTGAAACATAGGCCTACTTACAAATAAAATTTACACTCTAAAAAAAGTAAGTAGTTCTTTCAAATACTTAATGCTAATTTCCAGCTGTTGTTTCCTTATTTCAGGCTTTAGAGTTACAGCCTGGAGACAAGAACTGTCTTGTTTGTCGGTCTAAATGTTACCTACAGCTGGGGGACACACAAAATGCCTTGGTTGACGCAGAGGCCTCATTATCAGAGGATAAAACTTTTCACAAGGTACAAAGTTCATGGATAGAGTGATCTCCCTTTATATTTTTCAGTAAATGATGATACTTTTCATGAAGAGCAAAAATTAAAGGATTTCTTTGAACAATTATGGTTTTTTAATGGTAAAGTGTATATTTTACCAATAATTTCAGGGAAAAAAAATACCTGTTGGTCTGTACAGTATACAACCTAACAATTAATGTTTTTTAGGGAGTTTACCAGAAAGCCCAGGCCCTGTACTACCAGGGAGATTTTGAGATGTCCCTAGTCTTCTATCACAGGGGACACAAACTTAGACCAGAGCTACAAGAATTCAGGCTGGGTATACAGAAGGCACAGGAGGCCATTGATAACTCTGTTGGAGGTATTTCATCTCAGAATCCTTTACAGAACTATAAAGTTTTTGGCATCAACCAATTAATACAACTGTTCCTTGTGAAATATGATTTGATCTATTGCCTGGCATAACAATTATGACCGTATATTTAAGGAATCACTGTCTAGTTAGTCTAGTATGCCAGGGCATCAACGATAGTGGGAAACATGGGGTAATTTATGCATAAGGGGAAGCCCATTATGCATAAATTATCCCATGTTTCCCACTATCTTTGATGTCCCTGGCATACAAGACTAACTAGACAGTGATTCCTTATATTTACATTTCATTCTGAAATAAAATTGTAGATTTAGACTTGAATAAGGTAGACATAGATTTGAATTACACTAGGACTCCCATGCCAATTTCAATAGTCCTCGCCCTCTGACGTCAAACATAAAGGCGGCCCCATGAGATTTACATGCATATTTGGCCTCCTAAGCGTCAGACACAGAGACAGATGTGCATGAGATTTGCATGCATATTAGGTCTCCCTAGCTCCTGACCTATCGATCGGCCTAATTTACATTCCGGTAGAATTATCAAGAAATCAACTCCGCTAACTTTCAAAGAGTTATCACAGAGAAAAAAAATTAGAAATGGAAATACTTTATTATTAGTATTGTATTCTACATATTTTACTAAAACATCTTCTCTTTTTTAGCCCCAGACAAAGTACAGTTGACAACTGAAGGGGATTTATCATTCTTCGCAAAGCAAGATGATGTAAGCAATTTATTCATTACTTCAGTCAACTTAGAATTCTTTTCTTGTATATTTGCATGAACACTTTTGAAAAAAGTATTGACATCTCTTGATTTCATGCATTAACCAGCCTCTATACAAACAATGAATTAAGGAATCACTGTCTAGTTTGGAGAGTATGCTAGAGCATCAACAATAGTGGGAAACATGGGATAATTTGCATAACGGGCAAAGCCCGTTATGCTTAAATTATCCCATGTTTCCCACTATTGTTGATGTCCCTGGCATACTCTCCAAACTAGACATTGATTCCTTATATTTCCATTTCATTGTGAAATAAAATTGTAGACTTAGACATTAAAAATGTAGACTAATAGATTTAAAATACACGAGGACTTCTATGCCAATTTCAGTAGTCCTGAACACTGACAACAAACACAAAGGTAGCCGCACGAGATTTACATGCATATTTGGCCTCCTTAGCGTCAGACACAGAGACAGATGCGCACGAGACTTGCATGCGTAATAGGCCTCCTTAGCTGCTGACCTATCGACCTGCCTAATTTACATTCCTGCAGAATTATCAAAAAATAAACTCTCCCAACTTTCAAACAGTTATCACAGAGAAAAAAATTAGAAATGGAAATATTGTACTATTAACATCTTGTTATTGTGCTCTTTTGCAACTATTTGGAATATTTCAACCAATTGATGTACTTAATGAAGAGAAAACATTATAAATCAAATTGTATTTTGTAATCAATTTAGAAAAAGATAAAGAAGCCCACCTACAACACATATGGCCGTCCTGGCATGCAGTCCCAGAAGAAGCTGGAGATCAGCCGCCCTGTCGGGAACGAGAAGACGATCAAACAATTACTGGGGGAGCTGTACGGGGACAGACAGTACCTAGAGAAACTACTCAAAGAAACAGGTATGGCGACAGACAATACTTAGAGAAACCAATCAAAGAAACAGGTCACAAATTATTTACTGAAATGAAGGACTTTTCAAAAACCTTAAATTAAAAAAAAAATGAAATTCTTGAAACAGTTCTTTGACAAAAGGAAACAAGAATGTCAAAGCACATTTAAGAAAATTCTTGAAGAGAACATGATGCAAAACTCACATTTTCCATCTGATGCAGTCTTTTGCACCTATAAACAGGAAATGTTTTGTCCGACATTTTTTATTCTAATAACAAATAATCTTCATTACAAATAACATTTTTTGATGTCCTCAGATCCTAACACTCCTGTGGGTAAGACCATTTCTGGACTGGTTTCCCAGGGCCTTAACTACCTGGACACAAGAACCGACTTCTGGAGACAGCAGAAACCAATGTACGCCCGTAAACACGAGAAACAGATGATGAGGAGAGACAACCGAACAGAGCAGTCCAGCACCGGAAAACTGTCACCCAACGACTACATCATCAGGGAACTGGAGAGGATTGATCAAGGTAAGGCACTGAAAAATGTAAGAAACTACAGTAAACTCAGTTATAACGAAGTCACTTGGACCTGTGAATTTACTTCACCATATCCGTAATTCATTATATCCATATAAGGAATTTGTTAAATTTATATAGCTGGAGATCCAAGATAACTCCGTTATATCTGTGATTTTGCAATATCTGTGTTTGTACTAAACAAGTTTTACTGTATACTGCAAATGATGAAATTGGAAAATAATGCATTTGTAAGGAATGGAGTTGAAGGTTCACATAAAATTTGTCTTTGCAGCCCAAGTGGAGGGTAAATATCCGGAGAGTCTGAAGCGGGCCCAGCGGTGTCTGAATACAGTCAGTGGCTTCACAGAGGATGTCGTACCAAACAAGATGGAGGTGATTGCCAACCTGCATAGCTGTATAGGAAATGCTTACCTAGAACTGGGCAGCTACGATAAGGCTCAGGAGCAGCATCAGATAGACTACAACCTCGGCGAGGAACAGTAAGCAACCAAAAGAGATTTTGCTTTATTTTTATGAAGACTTAGTTTAGAAAAGATTTTTATTTGTCTGTTGAAAGACAAAAAAATAATCTGCTGTGTTCTTTGTTATAGTGATATGGAGGAGGCCTGCTCTAGAGGACTGGATAACCTGGGTAGAGTGTATGCTAGAAAGGGAGACTATAGCCAGGCCATCACAGTGTGAGTACTAACTCCCTATTGTTATGTATCATTAGCGGATGTGTAGGTATAGTCTACTGCTGATATCAGAGATAGGAAAACTAATATGGCATATGCATACTTACAACTCATGTTTGGGTTTAAAATCTATATAACTGAATACAATACTGTTCCTCTCATTCACACCTAATTTAGCTAGAACATTAGAAAAAATAAGCCTGTACAATATATTATTAACTTATTCAATGCAGATGGGAAAAGAAATTACCTTTATCAAAGTCAGCATTGGAGAGTACCTGGTTGTACCACGAGATTGGACGATGTTACTTGGAGATGGGAAAATACCCGACCGCCAAGGAGCACGGAGAGAAGTCGCTAGCGTTAGCAGAGGAGGCGTCAGAACCACAGTGGCAGCTTCAGGCCTCAGTTTTAGTGGCCCAGTCAGAATGTTTGTAGTAGATAGGATTTTCTTATTCAATTTTTTTTTCAAATACATGTACAGTAAAATAATTTTTTGAATTCTTGAACTAATCTGATAAATTTCTGTTTTTGCAGTAAAACTAGGAGATTTGAGTGCTGCATTATCATCATTTGAATTATCATTAGACCTCGCCAGAACACAAGGTTAGTATAGTTCTCTGAACACTCTCTAAACTTGTGCTAGTCCAACCAGCAGTGTAGTCTTTATTGTATTACTTTTTTTTATTTTTAGTCTTGCATATCTCCTGTTTATAAACATAATTTGTCAAATGTGGGGGGGGGGGGATGGCTAAAGAGAAGAGGATTTGTCCTGTAAAACATTTTTTTCTAATCTAAGCCTACCAAACCCAGAAGATTTTAGAAACATTTTATTTTATAGAAATTATGTCTTCTATAACAAAGATAGGAACTTTTGATTTTGAATGTGTTTAAAGTAATTTTTCAAAACATTTCAACATATTTTTTCAGGAGATACATCAGCAGAGGCAGCTATTAAAAAAGCAATTGACGATGTGAACAATAAAATTGCCAAAGGTTCATCAACATCCGTAAAGCCAGCAGAGGGTGAAAATGACACGTCTAATAACGCTGCTAGTCCAACCAATGAGAAAGATAATGCCAGTGTCAAAAGCAAGACTGTCTCCATCAAGGAGAGTCCCAAATCGGCAAAATCTGTGGCAAAATCGGAGGAGAAAACGGAACAGAAAACGGATCAGGAGGATAAAAAGAGTTCCGGGGAACCGCAATCAAACGAGAATAAGGAGGCTGGGTAAGATTTTTGAATTTCAGAATGTTTAAGATTTGCTGAAATAGGAATTTCATATATTTATTTTTCTCTTTCAAGTTTTTTTTTTGTGTGAAGGGTTGTGTGTTTTCAATAGCAATATCATGTTTTTGGATAACTATTTTTAGAGATGATGACACCAATGAAGTCAACAAAAGTCAGGATCAGGGGAAGGAGAGCCCAACTAAAGACGTATCATAGTTAGCAGTCAGCTATCCCCAACATCTGACCACCATCAAACTTGATTTCATAGAAAGAATATAAATGATTGATAATTTGGAATTACATTTAAATATTTTCATCTCTTTTACTAGAGAGAGATTTTGTTACCATATCAGTATTCAGGCCATTTAATCTTGTTATTACTGCCAAAATATTTTCTGTTATAAAGAATATTGTCCAAGGTTTATTTTTAACATTTTTACAACTGTTAAATATATTGTGTTTAAAAGTATATATATTAAAAACAAAACGATCAATTTATTTATTCTCTAAATAAAGTTAAGAAGACCAATAGATGTATCTTGTAATTTTACAAAACCTGCCTTCAACTATCAGCTAATATATAGTGATGCTTGGTTTGAGGTACAGTGTATGTGGATTTATGATTGGTTATACTCTACAGTATTTTTGAGCATTATAGATATCTGATATAAAAAGATCAATATTTAGTTCACCTGAGCTATGACTTAAGGACATACGAAAGGTACCTTACCTACTGATAATTTTTCAAGATATTCTAAATTTAACTTCTAATACCATTACATGTTCTTAGACAAAAAATCAGCATGCGTTACCAGGGGTTTTGAAAAAAATATCAAATTGTGAAAATTTTTGCATTATTCAAAGAAAAATACAATTACAAAACATAAATCTCAGAATTTTTTCATTAAAAATCGTTTGAGAAGAGTTGTACAAATCCATATGTAGACATTATAAGTATTGCACACTGGTCCTTCACTTAGTGGAACTCTTCAACTTTAGGGAAGAACCCAATAAAGTTCAAACTACGTTGCGTATGACCTTGTCAAGTGTCTGTACTTTAATCTTTCGAAGTTCTCAAGAATCGTTGAACGAATTTCGACAAAATTTGACATACAGCAAATATGAAATTAGTTAAAATGAATTAACAATTTAACAATGGTACTGTTTAGGCTGATATCATTCCAAAATTTTAAAATTTATAAAAGAAATTTAGATCTGTAAAGGTCCTCTGTATAAAAATAGTGCCGCAAAAATGCAGGAAAAGAATCTGCACTTAAATAAGATTGAATGTCAAGGCTACATGTATATATAGATACTGAAGCATTTGCAATGTATTAATACAAATTTGCTTTACTAATTCAAGTTAAGGTTGAAGTTTTAGTATCACGTTTTTTTCATTGGAATAAAGAGGGAACACATATTCTATAGAACAGCAGGGTTATATTAACTCAGGTGAGCGTTTTAGCCTAAGGGCCTTTTGTCTTCAATGATCATTTTGGCCATTATCTACAAGGGAATCATCTGCATGTACATGTTTGTATTAAAAAAAAGGAATTGGGTAGGGAATTATGCATGAGATAAGATTTATTAATTTTAATTAAAAGTACGGATACCTTTGAAAACTTTTATTGAGCTTTATAGTAAATTGTGAGATATCGAGAAGCTATCTTCCTGCTCAATTGTAATACCTGTTGCTCAAATAGAGCATGGGAAACGCATATGAAAAATGAGACTCAGGCATAAACTTTATTGAATAAGCATTTTAGAAACCTAGCCATATGACTGCAAGAAATTTAAATCCGTCATTAATTTGATATGACCTTTGACATTAATCAACAGATTATAGTCTCAATGTAAGAAGGGTGATCTGATGACAATGGCGGAGACAGATGTTAAAGATAATGTCCAATCATTCCATAGGGCCAACCTTCCTACGGGAATCTTGGTACCATACCAACTTATCATTTAACCATTTATGATGTAGGAAAAAATTAAACATTTGTAATTACACGAGGTTATTACGTGGGGTCAACCAAAAGGCCCTCACCGTTAAAGCATAAACAGTTTTTGCAGGTGGGCTCTCGTTATTACGTAAACCAGCTTTTTGGTTGCAGCATGTTTCCAATGTGAGAAAAAAGGTTAAAGTTTCGATTCACCTTTTGTCAAATGAAAATACAGACTGATTATTAGCTGTGATAAAAAATTCTTATATTGGCTGTAAAATTGGTAATACCATTTGCTCTAGTCGGCATCTGGCCCGAAATACCTCCAGTTACCGCCTATACCGTCTTAATAAAATGGAAATCTAATAGGAGACTTGCACCTTCTTTGGAAATGTGTCATAACCAGGATTAACAGGATTAAAAGATTTGGCTTCCAGGCTCGTTATTAAGTAAAACATATATATCGAGTACATATACTGAGAACAAATGAACACAACAGGTGGGAGAGTGGAGTGGCTAAATGTTGTGTCTGTTGTTATGATATTGAATTGACAACTGCAGCTGACAGGATGAGCGGAAATAAAGACCTTAAGCAGAGGAAGACGGAAGTCCTTAATAATTCCTACCGGAAGGACGGATTAGTTAAGTATGCCAGCGGGGACTACAAGGGTGCCTTAAAGCTGTTCAACCTGGTAAGTCGTGGCATCTGCTGTAAACTTCTGGTAAACTAATGTATCATTTAATCCTGTTGGAAGAAGTTGTTTAAAACATCTACAATTACTTTCCAAACGTCATCATCTCTCTAAAAATTGACCTTTCATATTTTAATAAACATCAGAGGTGGGATCAAGTACCATGGAGGAGTGAGCATCCCCTGCCGACCGGTACGTCACACCCGCCGTGTATTTGAGAATTAAAACATCATGCTGAAATGTTTAACATAATAAGTAATAAAAGTTTCTTCATTGATAGAAATGATGGGACTGATCACCCCTTGTCCTTCCTTCGTCTGCCCGTGTGTCTGTCCGTCTAAACTTTTCTCATTTTCAACATTGTCTCAAGAAGCACTGGGTCATTTTCAACCAATTTGGTACAGAGTATGCTTGGATGAAGGGGAGTGGGTGGGTTAAAATTGTCAAAATGAAGGACCAAGCCTCCTTACAAGGGAGATTTTCAAGAAAAGACAAAAATAGTGTTGGTTTTTAAAAAATCTTCTAAAGAACCGCTGGGTCAGAAAATCTGAAACTTATATATGGAAGCATCCTGGGTTAGTGTAGATTCTAAATGATTCAAATCATGACCCCTGGAATAAGGCGGGGCCACTAAATAGAATCCAAGTTTTAAATTGAAATATATATATATATATAGGAAAAATCTTTAAAAATCTTCTTCACAAGAACCACTCGACCTAAAGTGATGAAACTTATGGGAAAGCATCCTGGGGTAGTGTAAATCCAAAGTTACTCAGGTGAGCGTTGTGGCCCATCTTCCTTTTGTCTAAATATGCCCATTGGACGGTTTATCGTGAATTGTCCAATCGTGTTTATCAAGATGACATACAATATCATCGATTATCTGGTACACATTATGTTTTCTTTAAGATATTCTGATACTCGAGTTTTCTTGATTTGTGTAAAGAATTATGAATTCAAAATGAAGTTAAAGAATTCGAAATAATTTTGGGGGTCATCTTCCTCAGAAATTTTGTGACTAAAATTAGATAACAATATTAACGTGTACAGGCGTATAAAAACATATTTCGAGCCCCTTGCCCCCCTCCCCCTTTTCCACAAGAATCGCACATGTTTTTTGTCACAAACGATAATTTAAAAATATGATCCAAGAAGCCACGCAAAATTTGTCCCATTTCCTTATTAATTTGCAAGCATGCATTCCTGGTAATATATGTGTTAACATAGTCACAACAACGACGCAAAAAATGATCCTTTCCCATTCTGAGCTTATATATGCAGACTCTGAACCGTGGCTTGAGACGATGATTTGTAAAATACAAGTTAATGGACATGACCATAAAATCTCAATCATATTATTAAAAAATCTTCTAACCTCTAATGATCGCGATGTGGAAATTTTGCATTCAAAGCCACATACGTATTTATGGTCTCCATATCAAAAAAAAAAAAACAAACAAACAATAAAATTGAAAAGAAATTGGAAAAATCTCTGCTTATAAACTGCTAAACCTGTTAGATATTTTTATTTATAGATAGGTGGTTTAGTCTAACTGAAGTGGTTTAAGTGCCACAAATTTTGACAACATCTCAACAGCTTAATTGAGATAAGAATCTTAACCGTTCATTATATATTTACTGCAAATCAAGATTTAAATACACAGTGATTTAAAGACATGCTAGCTAGTATTCAAAAAGCAATACATATCAAATGCATATGTTAATGGATATGTAATTATTAATTATTTATAATGATGGATAAATTAAACATGTATATAAGTAATATAGTGGAACCACTTTTTACATATAAGGGTAACCATTTAAGTCTTTGGGTTAATAGAATTATCGTCAAAACTAATATAGAAAGTTGAACTAAATACGGATTAATACTTGATTAAGTAGGGTAAAGAGTAAATCTATGTAACCTGAAAATGGATACAAGGTACCTAATACAGCGTACGTTAATCTCCGACTGATGTACATGTACTTATGTTTTAAACCTGACAATCTAGCTGTCCTATAGATCTCTTGACTTCTACCTGTAGAGTGCTTCAATTCTCGATTAAAAACTACCCGTTCTGATTTTTGTTTGGCTGGCTTTTGGAGGCTACCCCTTTTTGTCTATTTGTTACATACCATTACTTATCAAGTGTACCGATACACAGAAATGCTTTTACGAGTTGTCCTTGTATCGGACTGATATTGGCAGATTGTGTGTTAAGGGTTTATAGATTTGTTGACACATTGTATCAGTTTAATTTTAAAGCTTTATTTTTTAAGTGCATTTTATTGCATTCAAGTCTTCTGTTTTCCTGACCCGTGATTTAAGAATTCCGTGGGTGATATATTAAAGTTAGAAGTTTATGTCTAATATTTTCACCCGGAATACACATCCGTTCTTTTACTTTTAAAAATCTTCTAAGTGTTCATATCCAGTTCGTGCAGACACCTTATCTACACGGGAGGTTATACGGAGGAATAAAAACCAGAGATTGGATTTCAGTTGCCATTTTGCTTTTCACCATAGAAGAATCATTTATGCACTATTTCTCTCTTGTATATTCCGGGATTCAAAGATTCATAATTAGCTGATTAGAATTTAAACACATTTAATTTGTGTCTGTGTCTGCACTTGGATAATTAAGTTTGGATTTTAACTTTTTAAATGTGATTGGTAAGCTTTTGTGTTAATTAAGATTTTTCATCTTTGACCAATATAAAAATATACACCGTCCCGTTAAGTACAGGTTGACACGGATGACACATTCTATAAAGTCTAGTTAAATGTCTAATTTCCTTTTCGTTTCTAAACATACATCATGTTTTAAAAATATATTCTTTTTTCATATGATGAAAAATTGAGAGGGTCTTTTCAAGGATCAAGCGATAATTTGATTGCTCATTTTTCAGGCTCTTCGACTCTCTCCTGCGGATGTTAAATCGCTGGTTTATCGCTCAAAGTGTCACAAAAAGTTGAGAAACGTCAGAAAAGCAATAGATGATGTGGATACTGCACTCCACATCCACAATCTAAGTAAAGAGGTATTAATCTGTGATACACAATCTAAGTAATGAGATATGTACAATCTAAGTACTGATCCACAATGTAAGTAAGGAGGTATTTATCTGTGACACACAATCAAAGAAAAGGGGTATTTATCTGTGATCCACAATCTAAGTAAAAAAGTATGTAACTGATCCACAATCTAAGTAAGGAGGTATGTATCTGTGATCCACAATCTAAGTAAGGAGGTATGTATCTGATCCACAATCTAAGTAAGGAGGTTTGTATCTAATCCACAATCTAAGTAAGGAGGTGTGTATCTGTGATCCACAATCTAAGTAAGGAGGTGTGTATCTGTGATCCACAATCTAAGTAAGGAGGTATGTATCTGATCCACAATCTAAGTAAGGAGGTTTGTATCTGTGATCCACAATCTAAGTAAGGAGGTATGTATCTGATCCACAATCTAAGTAAGGAGGTTTGTATCTGATCCACAATCTAAGTTAATTAGGAGGTTTGTATCTGTGATCCACAATCTAAGTAAGGAGGTATTTATTTGTGACCCACAATCTAAGTAAAGGGGTATTTATCTGATCCACAATCTAAGTAAGGAGGTTTGTATGTGTGATTCCCAATCTTGTACTTGTACTTTTATCTGTGAAATAAAATCTATGAATTAAGATAGAAACATGACTCTTTTTTCAAAGGTATAGAAATTCATTTTTATTCGATTGTATTATAATGTAGATACAAGGATACAGGAAAATGTGTTTGTATTTTTAAGAAGTATAAAGCGCTATCAAATTTTTATGCAGATCTCTTCAAGTACCCAGACAAAAAAACTGTTTATTAAATTTGTGACCTCAAAAGAGAATTGGTTCAATGTTTTATATGAAAATTTTTTTTTACAAGGAAGGGGGTAAATATGAAGTATTTCTCATGAAGTGTGCAAATTTTCTCATAAAGTATTCAAATTTGTTTGCATTAATTTTATCTCAATAAAGGAAAGATATAGGAATAAATATTGGTAATAACAATGAGACCTGACTGCAAATTAAACGACATAATATAAAATACCCCCACGACACTCAGTGACCGTTAAAGGCCATGCACCTTTTGTTCGGGTATATGTAAATGATTTTATACCAACATTTTTTCTATTTTATTCTTTCCTTTCAATTTTCGTTTTTGTGTTAATCCATTCTTGTTTTTTAATGAACGATGAAACACATTGGAGTAAAATCAATCATTCAATATCAGATCTCATTGATCTTAAACTAGTTAATTCATGCATAAATCTGAAAAATAATCAGAGATTGAAAATGAAGGTATTTAAATTATAAATTTTTCAGAATCGTTAAATAGAAAGCGGAAACTGCTTTAAACTTGTGATTTATCAAATCCATTTCTCTGACCGGTGATAGTAATTTAATTCCCTCCCTCTCTTTTCTGTAGTGTTTAGTTGTTTAGTTGTACTTATATATTTTTAATGGCTTTACGGGCGATAAAACTGCGATTATAGGTTTCATGTTATCATAATTGATATCTCAGGTGAATTTCATTGTCAATGAAATCCATTTAAACGGATTAAGCATATTCGTCCCCATGGGCTTGTTGAAATATTCAAAACGTCACTTTGAAAAACCTATCATAATCCATTTTTGAGCACTTGACGAAGAATTGCTCCCGTTTTCATTCTAACCACGTGCTAAATTTAAAACGGCAACAACACATTGATTGTTCCAATACATAAAAGGCTTTAGAAAAACCAACATCTACTTGGCTCTAAAACATGGACATTGATTGGAATTGAGAATATATACACGTGTGATTATTCGAAAAAAATTTCTTTTGGAGCGTAAACTGAATTTTCTCTCCAAAATTATACTGCTGTGATTACGATGCAGTCATGCCAGATTCATACATTAAATACGTGTACAACCATTTGATGAAGTAATATTTAAAGGAGCTACGCAAAGAGAATGACACTTGACCATTTCCATTTTTCTTCTTGCACCAAGTTTTCACAAACTCTGTACTGTGTCAATTTTCTCGGACCACAGTCTCTAGGAATATTGTTTTTGTAGAATAGCTGTTTCAAAGTTTTTATCCTTCATTTTTGGGATTTAAACGTGTTTGGTAAGATTTCTACTTTGTTTTTTAAAGTGTGGATAAAATATATCTTTAATATTTAGCACAAGGTTTAATATATTTTATAAAAAATAAATTGATCTTCACATTTTCCATTGATCGGTTTTATTTAAATCGATATAAACGTAAGAACTTTCGTTGAATTGCCGACATTAACGTGTTAAGTTTTATATCCGTATTGACTTTATGTGGAAGCTTTTCTCAAATTTACGAGCAACAAAAGTCGAATGTTTAATTTATCAGTTAAACAATGGTAAACGTTGCTGACATAGGTTGATTTTGAGCATAAATAAAACTTATCTAAACTTTATTGATTAATATTCAACAAATACATAGATTTTGAAAAACAGAAATCGATGAAAAATGAGTTTGATATAGAAATCTAGCTCATAAGTATACACAAGTTTTATTTAACTGCTCACTAAATTGGGAAATAGCAGGTGAGCATTCTATTTAAGGTTTGAGACGAGCATTAAATTATTGACAAATTTTACTGATATGAAAAATAAAATACAGTAATAAAGACTGTGATATTGGTAAAAAGTACAACGTATAAAAAAGAAATATGCTTCGAACGTTGATTTTCAAGTACCTTGTAGATAAACAGACACATTTTTCATTCCCTATTTTGTTTACCAGACGTCCTTGGTCGAGTCTCTTGTAGACTTTTTCGAAAAACACATGTTTATTCTTCAAAATTTAACACACGACATTACGAAACATAGACGGGGTATATCAACTTCCGGTTGTGAACAACAAAAGATTCACTTACGTTCGTAGAAAATGAGGGGTTTCAGAAATAAAAAAGCAGGTTCTTCTAGTTTCTGTGGTTTTCTTACTTACATTAACGATCAAACCTATAGTTTGAAGACTGGCAATATATAAACATTTGGAATGTTCCGAGTGTCCCTTTAAAGGAAGAACATGCAGCATTTACATTGAATAATCACAAAAATACTGTTAACTTAAAAATAAACGCCCTAGTTTTATTCAATAAATGGGAATTCCTTGTCTTCAGAATCCAAGTACACAGTATGGATACCGGTATAATGAAAGAAATATGCATAAAAGTTCATAAAAATAAAGGGGAGAAAACCTTTAAATAAATACGATAGAGGTAGGATCAGATGCCACAGAGGAGTAAGCATTCTCTGTCTATCGGCTACACCTGCTGTGTGTTCCATGTCATGACTGGAAACACGGAAAAATCCATACATATTTCAGTGTGTTAATCAATAATGGGATACCAATTTGTATGAAAAAAAACTCAGTCCGTATATTTGACTTAATGTTAGACTGTATGTTTGCTGAAAGGTCATTATATTTAACATAGAATAAGGGTATACATGTACGTATATATTTTGCTACATAAATAAGAGAAGCTGACGATAAGAAAATTGATGGTTTTCGTAAAGTTTTGTCGTTAGGTACACTGAGACAGGTGTACTTAATACTTTGGCATGAGTACACTGCTATTAAAACGATTTTTATGAGGAAAAATTAAGTGTTTCAGTGGTCTCTTTGTTTTTGTCTTGTGGTAGATAGTGCTAGCGTAAATATGTCACCCTCAACAGTGATTGAATATAGATCAATTTATGGAAAAATTGTTATGCGTACAGATGATACAAAATGTTCATTCTTAATATCAGTACTAGTACATCAAATAAACCGATTTTCCCTTTATTTACGTGTATTTATATTTGTCAGTGTTACATATTGATGGACTTTTTTCATTATATGATTATTTTGCCCGTTAAGAAAAAAGCCTGCAAATCCTGCTATGGAGACTTTATTGAAAATGTTTGAGATCAAGGTCAAAGTGATTAAATGAAACCGAAAATATCCTTTATCAACATGTAGCTTTATAAAAGTTTCATTTCTTTAGACACTGCCACTCAGTCTAGAGCCTTTCATTTCAAAGAAAAAAAAGTAATTTCAGTTTTAGCGAATGTTGATCTGCCAACAGCTTTCATTGCAACAGATCAATTAAAATTGCTACTCCGAATGTCTTTTAAAAATCTGCTTGTAGACTTTGTTGAAAGAATGACGGAGAGATATTATTAAATCTTTTCAACCTTGCATAAATACTAGTATTTTAAACGAGTAATATATTGAAATAAAGTAAATGTATTTGTTTTCAATTCAGTTTGTAACTTTTGATCTCTTTAGGTCTGTCTTGAAGTACAATGTACATGTACATGCACACAAGTCTATTAACAGTTCAGTCTTGTTTCGTTAAAGAGAGAGACAAAGAGAAACATAGATATATACGGCTGAGTGTTTCTCTTACAGGCGCTTCTCCAGAAGGCCAGTCTGCTGTACCAGTCCTCTAACTATGAACTAGCTCTGGTCTACTACAGCAGGGGACATAAACATTATCCCCAAAACAAGGACTTCATCATAGGAAAAGAGAAAGCAGAGATGGGCATCAACAAAGGCAGAAAAAGCCGAGGTATATACTAGCAAAATTCTGAGCATTATTTAATCTCGTTTATAATCTGAGCTCTATAGATTTCTAATGATACAAGTATATATTTTTCAGGGAGGCGCATGAAATTGACAGAGGCTGGGGATCTGACATATCTAGTCCACAAAGTGGTTAGTGTCCATGTTTTACATTATTACTCCTCACTGACTTTACATCATGTTAAACTTGAGTATTTATTTTAGCCACATGCTCAACCGTTCTCATGGAAGAAGCCAGAATCCAAATCCCTGAACTCGCAGGTTCCCAGCGCAACCTTCAACACACGCCCGCTCTGTCAGCTGATCAGGATCCACAAGACGCCATCAGTGAATCTGTCCCAGGCGGAGACTCCCCACGACGAGAATGATGACGACAGCACCGTACTGAATTATGACGAAAAACGACCGGAAAGTCGCGTGATCAAAAAAACTATGGGGAAGTTATACAGTGACAAAAAGTATCTACAACATTTAATAGAGGATGACCAATTTCCAGGTATGAAAATTCTACATGTCTCACTATTGTAATTATTTTCTTCTTAGATTCCAAAAAGACCCTTGACGTTCCCCTGTCAGTTCCTGATATTTTCCTGTCTCTCCCTGACATTCTCCTATGAATCCCTGTCCTTGTACCTGACTACCCTGTCTACTCCCTGACGTACTCTGACTTTCTGATTTTTGCAGAACATTATATACTCATTGTGGTGTCTGTACAGAAAATTTAAACCGGTATACTTTACGTTTCTTCTTTTTATTTCTGCAGCTGTCATGGGGAGCTCTGGAAGTCCGGTGGGTGACATAGCAGAAGATGGATTTCACTTTTTGTTAGATCGCGCAGCTTACTGGGATCGGTTAGGACCACTTCCGCCTCCACCACCTGCGCGGAGATTCCGAAGTCGTTTCAGTGGAAGTACCTTGTCTATGAACTCACTTGATAGTATCAAAACGACGGACACTAAAACTTCGTGGAAATCCACAGACTCGACAAAAACATTGAAAACGACTAAATCATCCAGATATTCATTGAGTAGCAAGAAAGAGAAGTCTAGTCCTAAACCCGATCCCAGTAAAGTGGAATTTAAATTCCCGTCTATTAGACTTTTTGATGATTTCCATCAAAGAATGATGACAGAAATCGCTGAAGAACAAGAAACAGATGAGTCAGCAAATAGAACTTCAGATTCGGAGGCGGATCAAAACCAAGAAGACACGGCCAAGAAATCTGTGATGGAATACATGAAGAAAGAAATGGACGCGATTGATGAAGGTAATGGGAATTTTAAATTCGAATTTTTAACTAACTATAAACGACAATAGATGTAATGATAAAACACTTTCCTTTTCTATTAGATTTCAGATCCAATAAATTTCGGAATGTCCAGGACAGATGCGAGGCTTGTCTGGAACTTCTAGGACGTTACTATGAAACAGAAATTCCGGATAAGTTCGAAATGGTATCGAATTTGTATAGTTATCTTGGCAACGCTTCAATGCAGCTTGGTAAACTGGACTTGGCGCTCAAGTATCACCAAATGGACCTTACAATTGGAGAACAGCTGTAAGTTATGATTTTTTTTTTAGCAAAATAGCTTCATTTCTCATTGTAATATAATTCCGGTGCTCCAAATTGTTTCATATTTTGTATATAGGGATAGGAGGAATATACGGTACAGAGCCTTGGGAAATACTGGACGAGTTTTCATGATGAAGGGAAAACACAAGAAAGCGCTCGATATGTAAGCCCTAGGTTTTTCGTTTCTCGTATATGATAAAAATTTTAAACAAACAATAATATTTAAATCGAACATTCTGAAAAAAACAAGCATATTTTTGGAGAACGATCTTTTCAATATAAGTTTGTAACTTGAAGATCTTGAGATTTAAGTTTATTGTGAAGTGTTGTCTTGATCCAGAACGTTTGCCACGGTTTGGTAATAATCAATTTATTGACTTTCCTATATATATTTCAACACTATAGAAAGCACCTCAAAATATATTTTAATGATAAAAGGTTTACAAGAAAAGCCCCACTCTGCAACACTCCGCGGGAGACGGCTTCCCTGTTCCATGAGATTGGTAACTGTTTTCTGATGCTGAGCAACTTCCACAGCGCCAGAGAATCCGGAAGGAAGTCATTAAAAGCCGCAGAAGAGGCTGGGAACGTGCAACAACAGCTTCAGGCATGCGTACTTGTGGGTCTAGCAGAAGGTGAGGAAAATAGGACTTTATAGGCAGAATATGAAAAATGTCAATCATTTTTGAGAAAGAGAAAGTTTACATTTCTTGAAGTAGACTCTTAGATGACAGATAATGCTTCCCAGAATTATTTGGTTTCTTTTTATATGCAATGCATTTTTATACAAGTTAAACTATTAAGGATAACACAGATACTTTTGTTTTAGTTAACATGAGGAAGTATGAGAGGGCCCACAGTTCTTTTGAGAGGGCCCTGGATTATGCCAAATCCTTGGGTAAGTTTGATACAAAAATATGTAATAAAAAATCTTTTTACTCTACCCGCGGACAAAAAAAACTAGTGCTAATTGTAACGGGGACCGTTACAGATGTTCCCCAAACGCTCCCCAACTCCCTTTTGGTGCCATATTCCCTGTAAGCTTCATTAAATAAGACAAACTCTATGCATCTGAGATTTTAACAACATTTACAAAGAAGTGTACAAAAATCATTTAAACTTTAGCATTGCACGCGTGCACATGTGAATGCATTTGCGTCATGACCATATCATCTTGTCTACACAATCTATATTTTTAATACACTGAATATTAAAGTATTTAATCCAAAATAATTTTTTAAAAAATACGCTCATTCAAGTGTATGTTTGATTTTACTCATTTCACGTGCACGCACGTGCATACATGAGCATGGTGACCATACCTTCTTGTAGAAGTCCATTACATCTATCTATGTTCTAAATTCCACCCCGTTTGGGTGAAAACTAAGGGAGTTATAGCTGTTTAAAGTTTTAGCCAATCAGATTGCAGCACATGTACACGCATGTGTATGCATGTGCATGGTGACCATACCTACTTGTAGAAGTCCATTATATCTATCTATGTTCCAAATCCCATCCTGTTTGGTTGAAAACCAAGGGAGTTATAGCTGTTTAAAGTTTCAGCCAATCAGATTGCAGCGCACGTGCATGCACGTGTTTTCATGATAATTGCTTTATTTCATGTTGTAGGATATCCTAATGCATGGCTATGTTCAAAATTTCAAAGGATTTCGTCAAAAAACAAGAAAGATATTGAGACTTTAGTTGCAGCCAATCAGAGCGAAGTGCACGTGCATGCGCGTGAGATCTTGCTATTTTCACCATGTCGTCATGTCTATACTACTAATATATCCTCACATTATGAGTTTCAAAGCATTTCATCTAAAAATAGAACAGTTGTGGCTATATCTATTATATTGGTCATTTCACGTGTTGCACGTGCACGCTCTTGCAAGCACGTGCGCGCAAAATGACCTTGATTCCGCAAATCTACATAACATGTCTACTAACCCTAAAAAGGTTTTACCTACATCGGACGAACAGTTTACAAGATCATTCCCGGACAAAAAAGTTCCAGGAAGAAGAAGAAGAAAAATAATAATAATAATAATAAGAAACAGAGTAAAAACAATATGTTCCCCAACTTCGTTTGGGGAACATAAATATTAAAAGTATCAAAATAGGCTCTACTTCATACATCCTTCGGTGAGATATGCGCGCGTCACTTACATTGCTTCCTATCAGCTCATAGCAACTCTTTTCGATTTCTAAGATTTATATTCAGACAGACAAGATGCATCGCTGGAAACCGAGTTTTTATAGTGTAAAGACGTTTTTTTTTCGTTTATTTCAGTTCGTCTTTATAAATTGCAACAGAAACTTTTCTCCCCCGTTTTTGATGGCACCTGCTGACATCTTTTGTAAAATATATATTATAATATTAAGTTATAAAATTTTATGAAACTTTGACAGCATGTTATGAATGACATTGATTCCGTGTTCATTTTCAATGTAGGCGACGAGAGAGCTGAACTAGCCATGAAGAAAGCCCTTGTTGATGTCAACAGAAAAATCGCTTTGAAGATAAAGAAGAACAATAGTTCACATGTAAAAGTGGCGCAGGCGTACCCCGACTCTGACGTCAGTACTGCCAGAACGTCCATATTGGTGGAATGAAATTAACTGTCAAAAACAAACAGTCTAGACAGACGTGAGAGGACAATACAAATAAATATGCTTAAAAAACAGAGCCAATGCACTTACTACTATATTTCTTGATTTTATTTACATTTTAAATTATTATAAACATTTTGCGTCACATTGAATTATAGAAGACATGTACATGTACATTGTAATTCGTTATTATAAATGCAACTTTGTCATTTGAATCAATCAGCATGGCGAGGATGTACGCGTCAATATTGTGAGCACATGTCTACCAAGTATATGCAAAGTTTGTTGCACTTAATCATGCTATTTATGTGTATTGTTACTCTTGACCCATGTGAGTTAATCTACATACATGTATCGTTATGTCTTGTTCTAATATAAAACAAATTCATTTTTGTCTCCTGAAAACCAGTATTAAATGAGGACATTTACAATGCAGTATAAAACACGGAGGGATCAGTATTATTTTGTGCATACTGTAGAGTTTACAATGTTTAAACATGCATGTGTACATGTTTTACATGAAAAATGAACCATTAATCTATTAATATGCCATATAAATAAAAATAATGAAACCCTGTTTCGAAGTTGTCAATTTGAAGTTAACAAACCCTTATTTTTGTGTAGATAACGTCAGTCTTATGATTCAAGTGAAAAAAAGGAAAAGTTCTTGAAATTAAAAAAACGCTGACAGGCAAAAAGGAAATTAAATTCACACAAATCTCCCAAACTTATTAGATTAAATAACTGCTCAAATGTTCAAATATTACATTATTTTCAGTATAATCAGTGTGCTGACACGTATCCCTCAATTCAATCTAACAAACTCCCTGGATTATATTTATGCGAGACCACTGTCAATATTTGCATTCCACGTCATCGGAGTTATACATATTATTCTAAAAGCAAAACGCTTGAGCAGCTCTATATCTCATATTAAAGTTATCTGGAATAGACATTAATCAAAAAAGTCAAAACGGAACATCGTATACTGGTGTATACATGTAAATGAATATTTCTTGTTTGCTTTGAAGTCTATTTAACGAGTGCATGCGACTTTATTGATAACTTTTAATCCTCTGCAGTACAGATGCACTCATTTCAAAACTGCATGGTAGAAAATATTGACCGATAAAAAAAAACTTGTTCTTTGTTTCCAAATGTATTTTATTTCTCACAAAATTCAAAGTCTGACAATACAATTAAAACTCAAAACAACGCTTTTAGAATTTAACTATGGACACTTCAAATTTGAAATTTTATTTAAAAATAAATAAGCGACAATCAAAATTGACACCTTTTCCCTCCCTGTAATACACGTAATGTATTACGTGTTCAGTCACATTTACTTTGCTTACTGGTCCTCATTCTTTGTTTCTTACTTTTATTTCTCATCATTAATGACCTACATGCACTCCTGGATTTGAGGACATGATCTACAAACTGATACCGAGACTTACAGACAAACGCACAGAAGGGACAGGAAGCGAACTGGCTGATGGGAATGTGACGTAGGTGTAGATTCACAATGTGGTTTTTCAAGTGAACACGTTCGTCAAACGCTTCACAACAGATGAAACATTCGAGGTTCTCTTGGTCATTTCTACAGCAGTAGTTATAGTCGAGAATGGCGCGGATTTCGGGATGTACGTGTTTCAGCAACGTTTCCTTTTTATCGCGATCCTCCTTGTTTTCTTCATTGTTGTTCCCCTCTTTACTAAAGCTTGGCTCTCTGCATTCTATATCAGGTCCCAGAAAATTATTTTCATGAACCAAAGGGTGATTTTTATTGACATCGTAGGTTTGTATGCCGTCAAGACCTGTGGCAGCCGGTAAGGTATCGCAGCCTAATTCCAGGTATGGAGTGTCTCTTTTCTGGTAAGATGACACCGCAGTATTGACGCCTGTATTGTTTGTTCTGCTGTTGTTGTTCGAAATGTTTTGTGAAGATAATGCAAAATGTTCCGATGGATCCGAAGGCGATGTCGGGAATAATGGTAGGACGGAGTTAAGTAGAGCTTCAACATCGATGATCGATTCGTCCTCGGCATCATATAGATTCTGGGTAGAAGAATGGTCCCATTGACCGTCTCCTCGTGGCATACTATGTTGATTTTGGAATCGGTTACCATAAATACTCTCAGTCTGTGGATCAAATTGTTCTGATGGGTTTGGGGGCAATAACGTACTTGCTCCGGGTACTGCAGTTGATGACGTCATAGACCCGAACGTACTTTCTGATTTCGGCTTCGTAAGATATGTTGCGGGTAATTTGTCCATCTTTGATGAAATTGTTAGTCTGAAAAAGATATTATTTACAACTTTTTTACTCAACATTGCTCTTACATTTGATTTTAATCTCAAATACGAATAATACTGTTAAAAGTAGACGATATCTTGTTAGCACTGTATCATGTTGGCGGGTAACACGTAAGGCTATCAAAACAAAAGATCTAGAAGGATCCAATCCCTCCCTGTTTCCATTCATTTGTCAAAGTGTTTAGGGTATCAAACCCAATTGTTCGATTTTAATATTTCAAAGAAAACTTACATTTTATCAAGTCTGCTCTTCATCGGAAGTAATCTGTTGATCTATAAATCACGACTATATACAGCATGTACGCTTATTTTTTCCGGAAAACATAATCTGACCAGCACGAAAAGGTACAGAGAAGAAATATCACCGATGAGCATAGTAACGACATAATTTACTCTACACCTTCACTTTTATAAACTTAGAGCAATAGTTTTTAACCCCCACCCCCACCCCGAAAAAAATCCTTCTACAACTTCTATCCCTTCACACTTTTTTTTTTTACCTCTGAAACATTTCCCAAATTATAAAAACTTATATGTATATTTGCTCCTTTGAGATTTAATAAAAATTAACTAATTTTGATAAACAATTTATTCCATATGTTGTTGATTTATACAAAAACTGAATCAGAATTCTTTTGTTTTTCGTACAAATGTTGAAATATTTCTGCCGCGCCCTTTCCATCCGCCACCAGTAAGATCCGCTCACAATCACTGAAGCAACTGTGATGTCCGATTCCTAGTAATGTCAGATACTTTGGTACAAAATGGTGACACTGAGACTGATATCTAAACATATAACTCAATCTGTCAAGAAGTTTGATTGCCAAGAATATGAGGTGAACACCATGTTCCTGAACACACCCGTGGTAGTGAAGTGTATGTCGATTTCCTCTGTAACGTTTGACCCCTAGATACAACCTCCTCCGATGGTCACGTAACATCGTGTCCGATACCTGCAACATGAGATCGCCAGTATCGGATGACAAAATAATGGAAGGGGATTTTTCATTTGCTTGTTGGTTGATTAACTTTTGAATTCTTCTTGGACGTTTGTTCGATTTGTTTTCTTTACGACAAGTAAACACTCTAAACACGCTGGTGGATTCAGTGTCTTTAATGACGTCTTTTTCCATGAGTCCTAACACACTGGACAACAAGGGAACGATGTAGTCCTCCTCGTAAATAAGAGGTCCTAGTGGCTCCAAGCTTTTCATCTCCGAGTTCTGCAGAAAATTGCTTATCATATATATATATTTCATACTTCAGTATCAATTCAACTTGAAATAAATATGAAAGAATATGTACTTACGAAATCGAATATTTCTGCATAAACAAGTACTCACAGAATTATCACAGATGCTTTTAATGCAGCCTTTCTCAACAATGGAGAATTATGTGCAAAACGACGGAGAATTTTATCAAGCCAATTAGAGTTCAGTGAAACCCAGAATTTCTGAATGAAGTGACACCTAATGTGTTCATAAAGTAAACAATTGAATACAGCTAATTAGGTTATATGGATATTTTGTTGTTCAGATAGAATGTGGCAAACTAAAATGGATAAAACTTAAAGAAGATTAGACTAGATGTATTCGTATTACATGTATACTACATGTCCCCCATACGTGTAGTTCGAGCCTGAGTGTGGACAAAGAATTTACCAAAATATTCAGATGTTCTATTCAGATTATAAAATTTACTCCTGTCGTATATGCTAACATGAGAGCATTTTTGGAAATTAAATAAAGAAATTCAACAAGATATATTTGTAAAGCTGTCCGTACTGTAGTTAGGGCTTACATTCTTTCGGAGAATCGTCACATTCTAAAGCCTAAATTGGGCCCCTAGTGAATTAGAAGTCAGGGTTACACCCTCTTCTTTTTCCCTTAAAGTGGGGCACGAAACTTTTCTGAATTCACATAAATATGTTCTTCAGTAAACTGTACAGTTGAACGTCGGTGTCCAAAACACCGATATAAAATCAAATAGGACCATGGATGTGATAAACCCATTTGGAAGTCCCAACTATACAATGTACATTTTTAAAAGTAATTTAACCAGGATATCTCAAATCCTTGGATACCTCAGTTTCTTTCTTGGTCCCATTGAGTTTGAGATAAGATTTGAACTGTATCTATATATTCATTATTTCAAAGTATCATCACATGAGGAGGTACATGATGGTATGAAATCATGATTGTAGTTTATAAGCAAGAAGCACAGGAATTTAATACAGTAAAACTTGTCTTACTAATCTGTACACTACTGGATCCAAAAGAAATTGACCACATAAGACAACATTTCGAATTAGACAGCAATATACATTTATTGACTGAGTTCGAGGGCAACATGCATTTTGTCGGACCCAAGAATCAAACTGTCTGCCTGAGGCCGTTAGGCTGAAGACAGACAGTTTGGTTCGAGTGTCGACAAAATGCATTTTGTCCTCCAACTCAGTCAATAAATGTTTTGCTATACCTTTCATTTTATTTTATTTTTTGCCATACATGTATTTGTACTGTCTTCCATGATATAACATCAGGTCAGTCACTGTTGAACACCAACAAATGAAAATGAGATTAAGCTTCGCCCATTCTGTGACATAAGCGGTCCGACATCTCACCGACCGGTCCAACATCTCACCCAGCAGTCCAACATCAATTTTTTTTATGCCCGCTCACCAAAACATTAGAAATGTTAGACTTTTTTTTCGTATAGATTTGTATATGAACAAAATTTTAAAGGTATAACAATTAAAACTATTGAATTTGAAGTGACTTAAAGTTTACCTCGTATTTAATAGTCAAGATTTTGGATTACACAACATTTGGATTAGACAAGTTTCACTCTATATATGTATTCTTGAAGACTGTTTTGGAGTTTCTGGCTCCCAACTTCTGTTCAAAGGCAAGCGGAAAGTATGAAATTCAAAATGTTTGTGCCGTTTACCTAAAATTGCCATGTTCTTAAGCTGATGCTGGTTTACCCACTCCAGTGTAGAATATATTCAAATTAACTGCTTAACACAGTAAGAAATGGATAACCTTTAGTCATCAAATGTTTTGTGCCCTGGAAAAGGACAACCAACTAATGATCACTGATGAAAACATTTAATTGAAATGAATGTCACAATGAAGAATTTATGTGTAACATAATCAGAAAATCTATTTCTTTGTCAGGGCAGAAAAACTGCAATGAATTATAAGAGTTATTTCCCCTGTCATTTGATTAATAAAATTGAATGATTAAGAGAAATATAATAAACTTAAAATCTATCAAATGACAACAGAAAAACATCTCTTTTATAGGCATTCAAAATTAACCAGTCAATGACCTACCACACATATTTAAAACATAAACAAACTTATTTGTAGATCACTAGATGTTTAGACTAGCTCATCACCAAATACTGAATTAAGCTATGCACACCAAACATATGTTATGTACACAAATTTCATTACTATTTATATAAGGCAAAAATAATTTTTACAGAGTATCAACACATCATACTTATGTTAAGGGAAACAAAATAAACTTATACATTTACACATTTTACTCAATTTAGGGAAATGACATACATGCATAGTACAGAAACTGCATCTTTTTTGCCTAAAATAACTTCATGATGCGTTATGTCATCTGTTTTGGTCCTCATGATGAATTGACTATGTAACTTAATGTAGCATTTAATATTTACATGTATACAGAAAAAAAAATAGGAATAATAAAATTACACATTAATATGAATGTTTATTGAAGAATGTCCCTTCATGACTTATGGACGCCTTCTTCCATATAGTCATTTGGACTTTATAAATACATCATACAGAAGCTTTAATGACAATACCATCACAGTAGGGTACAATATATAAGATCTCCTCTTATCATTGTCCTCTAAGTCCTTCACACGTCGAGTCAGCTTTGCTACTGCGTTTCTTAGTTGCGTATTTTCATCCAAATCATTCATTAAAAGTGACTCATTAATGGAATCTCCTGGGATAAAAGGTTGAGGTTGTCTTGAGCTCAGCTCCCTAAAATAAAAATACACCACAATTACTATTTTTCAAATTGATTAAATCATGCTTGTTATATAGGGCATTACATCTTTTTAAGGAAGGCCCACACTTTTACGGATCCGGTTCTAATTTTACACATCAATATAAAATTCTGATTTTCACTTGTCTATTGATAAAAAATCTTTTTAGGTGATTGAAAATGATTTAGAAAGTATGTATTTGTTTATTATAGTGTTATTGTGCATACAAAGCATTTAATATACATCATTCATGGAAATTAACACTTTGAACGAGGTATGTGATCTGAGACATGTATGAAAATTAACCTGCAAAGATATAACTTTCATGGGTGTTTAAGTTAGTTTAAGACTTATTCAAAATATTTAAATTAAAAAATTATCCCTTTGACAGAAAATTCTGAAAGTACGGACCTACCTTAACATAAATTATAATTTTTGTGTACATTAAACAAGTATTCAAACTTTCAGCTGAATTTAAAATTTCTTCTGGCTAAGAAAAATGTCCTCTATTCTAAAATTACATCTCTGAATATATGTATTACTAATTAATAGTATTGCCCACGGGGGGCTTTCTGTATTTTCTGCCTACCCATTAGGTACATATGTATGGGGATGGTTTTGTGACATATTTTGTTCTCTTTCCTCTTCTTGTCTGTCCTCTAATAAGGGGAAGTTTAATGCTTCCTCCATAGTTAGGGTCCTGGGTGGGGTCTGTAGTCCAACATAATTCACGTAAGGCGTTGCTTTATCAAAGTCCAGCTGTTGAAAGCCATGTCTTCCTCCAAAGTGCTTCCCTTCACCTGTTACAATGAATCAAATTAAGTGAAACTTCATAAAGTATGATTATAAACAATTTTAAAAAATAAATTCACAACTTTTCAAAACTTGCAAATACATGTAATACAGTATAAGTGGAATTTTTAATGGGACACAAAGTCAGCGATTCAATTTTTTTTATTCGTCAATAATTTTTTTTCAAGATAAGTTAAATTTCTGTTTTACTATTATTTATTCATGAACATATTTTTTGTGAATACACCTATGAATAGCTCAAAACCTTGAAATATAAATGATTTTGAACATAAAAAACAGATAAAATAAAAATCATCCTCTATGCAATAAGAGAGATAACCGCTGGGAATGGTGAGCTATTTGATTTCATATTCAATAACATGTTTGAAAAGTAGACGTTCAATGAATGTAATAAATTTTACAAACAGTGGATGATTCCCAATCCTTATTCTGGGCTGCAATGTCAGAGACAGTCTAGTAACTTGCATTTGATATGAGAGTATTCGTAACTGAAAAGGAAGGACATGTAATGTACCAAACAAGGATTTTAACCCTGCCCCCTTCTCCCCATTTAATCACTATACTAGTATAGTCATATGCTCTACCAGCCCAGCTATCTGGCCATCAGTTATTGAACTTGTATCAGCTTCATTTGGAGCCATGCCCTGGAAGTGACAGATGAAAGACCCGCCACTTTCTAAAAAGTATTAAACGCACAAGCTATAACCAAAAGTTGAAAAATACAACAAAAAACTCTCACCTGCCACCATGATTCTGTCTGGGACCTTCATGTCCGTGAAGGAGGATAGATCAGGTGTTGACACCCCTCTGTTATCCGCCCTCACCCCCTCGGCCCCAACAAGATTGTAGGGCACCTGCATTTTGCTGCTAATATGGCTGATAAATTCAGGGTCATAAGACTCGGGTTGGACATCACTGTAGTCAGACGGAAGGCTCTGAACTCGGGGTCGAGGGCTTTCCTGTTTTACAGATATGACATCATAAACAAAAATAATTGTCAAAATGAAACAGACATCCATTCCATACATTATCAAATATAAATTAAAATAACATGGAATTGAAAAATCATTAAATGTGACAAGTTTTAAAAAGTAGTGACATTTATATGAGATATTATTTTTTATTTTCACTTTGACTTTCAGCTGGAGAGATACGAGATCTACCTACAACAAGAAACAACCCATATTCAGTCAAGAAAAAGAATCTGACAGATATTTTATAGTGAAACATACCTCTTCATCCATAACCACAATGTAATCGTTCGATATCTTATTCAATAAACACTAATTCCTAGTCCTTTTCCTTGTGAAGTTTCACCTTCTTGCCATGATCATTGTGCACAGAAAGTCATGACGTAAAGCACATTATTGAGACGTGCAGGATCTGTAGTTTCCGAATAAGTGAATGTAGCCTATGCAATAAAATATAATGCAAAAGAATTACAATCGTTTTCATCTTTTTCAATTATTTACTGATATTATATTTTCATGCAATCATCTTAACATCTCAATTACTAATAATCACTCAGATTGCACCTTTCCGGAAAAGAAGATTTCGTATGAATTTTAGAATGACTTCTAACGCGGGAAAATTTAACAACAAATCTTCTTCTGAACTATTTATAAAATGGTTTGGAAAATACAACGGTATGCTAGACAGAAAACAGTCCATAAAGGGGATGACACTGTTGAGTGGGATGTAAGTTTACAAATTTACTTTGGGCATAGTTTCCCTTTTCAAAACGATACTGTAACTTACAGTTACAAAGTCTTCTACGTAGAACTTTGTGTGTCATTGTTTTTTTCATTGGTTTGCTGAAAGATTTTTTCATCTAGAATGTTCCAGTGCTGCAGTTTAAAAAAACATTTCCTACTTTTTTTTTAGTAAAATATACTCAAAATTCTATTGCTACATCGTTGAAATCTGCGATATTTCTTATACATGAATACATGACGATGTTCAGATGAAATTATATTAATGACAGTCCTGATCGAGCCCTTCAAGAAGGGTCTAAGATTATATGAGGAGGAACTTCTAAATACACCGTGAAAAAAGACCAGAAGTTTACTTTTTTGTCATTGTTGCATAAATTCTTAGATGTATTTTCACAAGTTTAGTTACTGTACAACACATTATACACCTATTTACTGGCTATGACTATGAGGACAATAGCAAGTTTATCGTTCCCCAAGGCAGCAAACTATTTCCCGAGGCGCAGCAGAGGGAAATATAGTTTGCTGTCGAGGGGGACGACGAACTTGCTATTGTCCGAATAGTCAGTAAATTGGTGTTTTATTATACCGATGCTGACTTAACTTTTGTTAACTTTTGGGAGTCCAGGGTACACACAATTATGCTATTCCATATTATACCGATGCTGACTTAACTGTTACGTCATAATATAAACGCGTCTCAATCCGTATAAAACCAGAAGTTTTCCGAGAGGAAAAGCGAGGGAAACAGAATGCTGCTGGTGAATAGTTCGATGACTATTTCACCATGGGCAGATAGCACAAAAACTATTTCACTGTAGGGACTGTTTGAAAAAGATAGCATGTTTATTCGTCATGTTTTTATATTGAACAAATTCACAGAGGTATAATAAATGGAGATAACGAACAGTATTTAAGCTCAAAAGTCTATAAAACTGTACGGAGCAGAGCAAATACGAACCCAAAAACACCAGAGGTTGGATCAGGTGCCATGGAGGAGTGAGTATCCCTTGCCGACCGGTCAACCTGCCGAGTGCTTCTTGTTATCAGACTCATGATCTGGAAATAACGGAAAAATCCGTCGTCTATTCACTATATAAATAATGGAATATCAACTGGTATGAAAACACCAGTCCGCAGTTGCAAGGACAAATTGTATATTAATACTGACAAGGTCATTGTATCGACCATAGATCTCAAGAAATGATGACATTAAACGAGACTGCTGATTTTCTTGCTTCATCAACTTGTTTTTCAATAACTTACCTCAGTCGTTTTAGAAATTGCACATACGTAGAGCATGGTCTTACGTATCGAATCAATTGAGGGAAATCCCGTTTGCAGGTAATGAACACAATATGAAGGTGTATTGCTGCATAAATAAGGGAAGTTTATGTATTTTAATGAAAAATCTTTATCTCGACATTAAGATATATCGATGAAGTACTGTCAATTAACAATGGTTATTTCCATTCTTATGTCGATACGATATATCCCGATGAACTTGATCCACTCGCAAAATAAATTCATCATTAAACGTCAAAACATTGCATTCTTTCTATTTATCAAATGTTAAAATCCTTAAATTAATTAATAAATTAAGTAAATGGTTGTGATAAGTTCTCATTAATGTACATGTATCTTTTTTGGAGGATTTTGATGACAAGCAGTCTCCCATAGAACTGAGAATTCAGCAGGGAAACATGACTCTGATCCAAGGGAAAACTGTTAGGGTGAGACTTCAAAGAAATTGTAAACTGAATGAAATTTAATAAAGTCGAAAAGTGTAAATAAAGCTTAAGTTGGCTATTTGTTGAATAAATGTCTATTTTGTCAATACTTTTTTATTTTAGGAGTCCCATGTCTTACCGTCTTCCTCAAAGACCCTCCGAGCTATTTCTAAAGGCGACACTTTGTTGGTTATCTATCGTTTAGAGGTTTGTATATCAAACCGTCAAGCTTTTTTTTTATGTTGTACAATAATATTGATCTGCGGTTATTTTTTCACTTACAGACCCACACACATCGATTTCGTGTCAAGTTTGCAGGGGGAGAAAACTCCTGTCAAGAGTGTGCACAGCAGTTGTCGGACTTTTTTCCAGTAAAAATTTTACCGATCACTGTTAAATCTTCACAGGTAATCCAAAACGTTTTACGAGACAGTTCCGAAGATTTTACACATGATTTGTCGCTGATTATATTAAATAAAATCTATTTTCTTCTGAAGTTCTGATGTTTCATTGCTGATTATATTTTCCATCCATTTTCTAAATTAAAAGCATAATTTAGAGGAGATGCGTATTTGAATTCTTAAAATAACTATTAAAAAAGTTTAAATTTGAACACCACACGGCATCTGATTGATTCGATTTCAAAGTCATATGCCAACATATGGAAGAAAATTTTTAACTTATTCCATTCAAAGTAACCAATTTTTATATACATAACCATTTATGAATATTTAAATCAGCAGGGCGAAAAGGAGGGAAAACATGATAAGGAGGTGGTCGAAGGGGAGATAACTATTTCAAAAATGGCGGAGGTGGGTAATTTCTAGCAAAAACATTTTTAATATCAAGAAATATATATAAAGTTTATCTTTAAATATTTTCTTTAAGAGTCATACTTTGTATTTACCGAATTTTTATCTCATTCGATACATTTGCACTTAATTATTTTGGTATGAAATGTCCAACCTGTCGGTTCCCTAGTGTACATTGTACAACATACATTTGTATATACAGAGACATTAATTAAGGAAAAAATATTTATTTCATTTTGCAAAAGATTGATTTTTCACATCACCGGAGCTTAATTCATGATTTATTTATCTCAAACAAAAAAGGTTGTCAACGGAACTGCCTCTGTGAAACTTTCGGCAGCGTATGACAGAGCCCAATCGATGAACGGAACACAATTAAACACACTCATCAAATTATGTTTGGCTGATCCTCAGTTTCCGGCGTTCGTGGAAGAAGTCGAAAAGGAATTAGTCAAAATCAAAGACGAAATGAAGACATAAGACAATCACAAAAGGATCCAAGACTACTGCAGGATTTCTGATTTGTCGATGGTAGGTTTCAGCGCAGTTGGAAGATTGCCGTCATCACGAACACGTGATCATCTTGTTTTGGTGTCTTCTAAAATGTGAATACGTTATCGACTCGAACTATTCTACGCACTATTTTATTTTTGTTTATCATGCTACAACAATTAATTCAGCTTGAAATTATAGTTACGATTAGCGGTACTTTTACAAAACAAGAAACCAATATCACTTTAATGTATACTCACATTTAAGTATTTTTGAATAATGTATTGAAGTAAAAATACTCTTTGATAAAGTTATGATAAATATTCCGATGGAGTATATGGCGATAACGAACAGTATTCAAACTCAGAAAGTCCATTCAAACAACACCTCTTCGGAGGAGAGCAAACATGGATCTTTAAAAATCAGAGATAGGATCAGGTGCCATGGAAGAGTGAGTATCCCCTGCTGACGGTCTCGCCAAACGTGTGTTCATTGTCATTATCGGGGAATAACTGAAAAATCTGTAATTCAGTGTGTAAATAATGACTTAACAATTAGTATGAAGAACGTCAATTAGCATTTGACTCAATGATAGGTTGTGTTTGCTGACACTGTATCAACCATAGACTTGCAAAATGATGACTTTAAACGGTACTGTTTATATTCTTGTTTCATCAACTTGTTCTTCAATTTAGGACGATTTTACCCTTACTATGGACTTTCAGTAGGGCGTGACTTTCTCGGCGCTACGTAATGGCGAATACTAGTAGATTCTCATTGGTTACGAAATTAATAACACCAGGAACTTAAAATTGTTGTTGATAACGATGGGACGACTTATGTCCCACCTCTGTGCCGTGAGAGAACTTTTAATTGGCTATTCACTACACCAGTTGACATTCAGCCGCATTTCTATCACATGTATATTTCAACAGTGAAAGGAAGCTGTGTAAATTTCAGAAGCTAATTAGGCAACGTCGAGAATGCCACGCCTTACTGAAAGTCCAAACTAAGCGTGTAATTCTTCTATAAACCACATATGCAGATGACAAGGGTTTATTGCTACATATATATATAAGAAAGGGAAGCTGACAATTGAAAAAAATAAAGTCGTCGTGTTAATTATAAAGCTTTGTTATTAGATAACCAATGACGTCATTTTCTAGTAAGATAGCCAAATATGAAACATATATGTCAGACTTTGTGGTATCTTTTTATTTCAAGCTTACTCTTTAATTATAACGTGTCGCCATATGAATGTGAATAACCATGCAGTGTTATTCAATAATACGTCGTTCATATATCTAAATGTTGAATTGAAGGTCACAATACGTTTTCATGTACAAGATTTTGAATAAATTCTGCTCTATATGAATACAAAATTTGGTCTCCTTATAACGGGGCGCAAGTGCTACCTATAGGAATTCCGACAGATTGTTTGAACAAATTGTTATCCTTAAACCATAAAGATATCAATCAGAAACTCGGTCACCTTTTATACATCAATATCAGAGTGAAAAATTTGCAGATCTGTCCAGTTTGGAAGTATGGATAGTGATTAACAAAGAAATACAGTCTAATGCATTACCATATTTATATTTCATTATTGCTGTAACAATATTCGGAAATAATTACATGTCTATAATATCTTCATTTTATTAAACATATTGATTTATTCACTTCTCCACCAAGGGGCTTATGTTGATATGAAAGATGAAATAAAACCGACAATAATGGAGTATAATCTCTTTATTCCTTTTTAATTATTTTATGAAAACATATAAAAAATGAAGATAAAGCGGCAAAAAAATTATTCGTAAAAAGGCACTGTACAAAACGTCAGATAAAATATTCTGAAAAACCATTATATTGAAAATTGGACGCAGGACACTGCGCAGACGAAAGTCATTAACATTCAGTTTGTTGCAGGATTATTTTTTAGGTCGGGATATTGATTTTTAAAAAGCTTTCTACCTCTGTTATCTAACGAAGTGAATTTGTATTGGTGATTCTAAAGTCCCGCAATTAACTTTGCGTTTCCAAAACAATTGAAAAATAATTACATTGTGTAATGCACTGTTCATTTGATTTGATTTAGTGGCTTATATCATCCAATGTGCCGAGAATCCTTAAATCAAGGAAAACCAATTTACATAAATATATTTTTAACACGACAGCTGTTGTCCGATTTCTGGAATTCGGTAGACGGCGCTATGATGTCCTGGCTTTGGATTGGTAATTCCTTAATGTCCACTCTCTCTCTGTCAAGTATTAGTGACACAAGTCAGGTTATTTGTACAAGACTGAAAATAGAAAGATCAAATATGATGCTTTAAATGAGTACATTAAGCAAGATAAAATACCGGTATATAATGCTAAGCAAGATGTTTATGTGAAACACTTATCCCCCCTTATGACAGCTTACAGGACCTAGAGAGAGTTGAAGTTTCTCAAATTCAAGTCAAACTCAAAGGTCATTATTGTTGGTATCCCAGGGAATGTCTTGTCGCAAGAAATACACCTGTGAAATACATGCACTAACTATAATAATTCAAAAGTTATGACCAAGCTTACATTTTTTTCACATACATAATCCCTGTGACAAGATCTTTCTTAGAAATCAATAATTTTGACCCTTTGGCCTTGAGTCCTTGACCCTGTAGTTTGACTTACCTTTCAAAATTACCCTTGGCAATTTTTTGAAGAGGTGGTGCTAGCTAAGGCTTTCATATTTCACAATTGTATTTCTTGTGAGAAGACCTTACTGTGGGTACCAATATATAAATATTGCATGTAGTTGAGTGTAACATTGAAAATTTTCACCCCGTGGCACACAAGTAGACTACACTAAGATACATAAAATAGTGCATCGGTTTTTGATTTCGATGAACGGTGTTGTCGTGGTTACTAAAAATAGATTTTTCTGTGAAATTCCCTTAAAACGCTACTCCTCCTACAATTTTGGTCTGATTTCAATATAACTTGGCACATAAGTAGACTATACTAAGATAAATAAAATAGTGCCTTGATTTTTGATTTCGATGAACGGTGTTGCCATGGTTACTAAAAATAGAATTTTCTGTGAAATTTCTTTAAAACGCTACTCCTCCTACAATTTTGGTCTGATTTCAATATAACTTGGCACACAAGTAGACTACACTAAGATACATAAAATAGTGCATCGGTTTTTGATTTCGATGAACGGTGTTGTCGTGGTTACTAAAAATAGATTTTTCTGTGAAATTCCCTTAAAACGCTACTCCTCCTACAATTTTGGTCTGATTTCAATATAACTTGGCACATAAGTAGACTATACTAAGATAAATAAAATAGTGCCTTGATTTTTGATTTCGATGAACGGTGTTGCCATGGTTACTAAAAATAGAATTTTCTGTGAAATTTCTTTAAAACGCTACTCCTCCTACAATTTTGGTCTGATTTCAATATAACTTGGCACACAAGTAGACTACACTAAGATACATAAAATAGTGCATCGGTTTTTGATTTCGATGAACGGTGTTGTCGTGGTTACTAAAAATAGATTTTTCTGTGAAATTCCCTTAAAACGCTACTCCTCCTACAATTTTGGTCTGATTTCAATATAACTTGGCACATAAGTAGACTATACTAAGATAAATAAAATAGTGCCTTGATTTTTGATTTCGATGAACGGTGTTGCCATGGTTACTAAAAATAGAATTTTCTGTGAAATTTCTTTAAAACGCTACTCCTCCTACAATTTTGGTCTGATTTCAATATAACTTGGCACACAAGTAGACTACACTAAGATACATAAAATAGTGCATCGGTTTTTGATTTCGATGAACGGTGTTGTCGTGGTTACTAAAAATAGATTTTTCTGTGAAATTCCCTTAAAACGCTACTCCTCCTACAATTTTGGTCTGATTTCAATATAACTTGGCACATAAGTAGACTATACTAAGATAAATAAAATAGTGCCTTGATTTTTGATTTCGATGAACGGTGTTGCCATGGTTACTAAAAATAGAATTTTCTGTGACATTTCTTTAAAACGCTACTCCTCCTACAATTTTGGTCTGATTTCAATATAACTTGGCACACAAGTAGACTACACTAAGATTCATAAAATAGTGCATCGGTTTTTTGATTTCGATGAACGTTGTTGCCATGGTTACTAAAAATAGAATTTTCTATGAAATTCCTTTAAAACGCTACTTCTCCTACAGATTTGATCTGATTTCAAAATAACTTGGCACACAAGTAGACTACACTAAGATACATAAAATAGTGCATTGGTTTTTGATTTCGATGAACGATGTTGCCATGGTTACTAAAAATAGAATTTTCTGTGAAATTCCTTTAAGGTTCATAAACCCTCTGCTCACTCATATAAAATGTTGCTTGAACCTTGATGATTTTCCAAAAGAAATGTATTTTATAAGTAGAATACCGACAAATATAGCATAGCTTGCGGGGCAAAATCTGACAAAAAAGACACTTCAACTTGGCAAATCTATAAAGGAATAATAGACATTTATGTCATTTAGAGTTGTCTCTCTTTTCACTGTATCAATGACCCTTAAGACGCTACTCCTTCTACAATTTTGGTCTGATTTCAATATTACATGGCACACAAGTAGACTACACTAAGATACATAAAATAGTGCATCGGATTTTGATTTCGATGAACGGTGTTGCCATGGTTACTAAAAATAAAATTTTCTGTGAAATTCCTTTAAAATGCTACTACTCCTCCTACAATTTTGGTGATTTCAATATAACTTGGCACACAAGTAGACTGCACTGAGATACATAAAATAATGCATCGGTATTCATTTCGATGAACAGTGTTGCCATTGTTACTAAAAATAGAAATGTCTGTGAAATTTCTTTAAAACGCTACTCCTTCTACAGTTTTGGTCTGACTGCAATGGCTTTCTTTCATTCTTTGTTTTAAGTATAAACCAGTAGAGCTACAGTCTCGACAGAGACTTCTGGTTAAGATGTATGCTAAAATCACATTTTTGCTTCCTATAGAAAATTCAAGTTGCTCTTTCTGCTGTTTAGTCACTCTAGCCTTACAAGGGCGTTGGAGAGGAAATGGTAAAGTGTGCAATAATGTGAGAAAGTGAGGGTGTGTTATTTTGTTTGTGCTTTTTGGAAACGTAAGTGACGTAATTTGCAACAGCATTGATGTCGAATGCTGCTTTGATATATATAGACATGCTCTTTGCGAGGGGATGCGTCACTATGTAGTGCCTCTTTTGTTCGAAATGTTTATAAATTTTAGGTACAGTAACGAGTTAAGAGTCTTACATCTATTCTTAGATTTATTTGTGTTCTTCCTCGCTGACAAATTTATCCCTTAAAAAAGTATGTAATCTAAAGACTACACTTTATGTTCTTAGATTTTCATATCTTTCTTTGATTAAATACAAAATCAAAATACGATAAGGTTTTCTCAGTAGATAACGAATCCTGCTGCATGGAGTCTTCTTTAATCATTATGCAAAAATCGATTCTTTAGGGTATTGTTTGAATCTCAGAGAAAAAAAAAGTTGATGGAAATGAACGATACGTGTGAATAGTTCTCACAACACCCAGTTCAATATCAAAAGGAAAAGGAAGTGAGAGAAGCTAGTGTTATCTTATGTCAATTGCCGTTTTCGACTGGCAATTTTCTTAAAAAGACAAGAGCAATGTTGCTAAGACCAGCAATCTCATATCCAGTTCAATTTCCTCCTTCTATAAACAGATCAAGTCCATTTGTTTAGTAAAGTGCTAAACGATATACCGTATTTAACGCTTTCCTCGTATCCATTCATAGAGAGCTGAACATAGTATGATCATTTTATTAGATATCGTTTCACAGAAAATATCAGTCAAACAGGCAAATTGACATGGATTACAGATATGCTTTGTGAAATATAAAAAAAAACCTCTGTAGATATACATGTAAAATGTACATTTGTAATATGTGCCTTGCAACAAAGTTGTAGAGAGATCGTGGATTGTTCAATGTCCCTTTCATCCTTATGTCATCATAAGTTAAGAATTTTGTGAAAGAAGATCGATTTAAGTAACGGTAAAAATCGCGCCAGCATTGCCCAGTGGTTCTAGACGAGCGAATCCTTTCTTCGAAGCATCGAATCCCACGGCGATGCCGCCGTATATACTAGTAGTGAGATAGGTCCTTAGCATAAAACCATAAAACTGAGGTCCTATGTCACAGTACATGTGTAGCGGGTATTCCCGGCAATAAAGGAAACCACAGTTGTAACAATAATCATATTTGCTAAGTACAGGTCTAAATTTGGAGTCTTCCGTCGGCAAAGGGTGTTTGCATTGTATCGTCTTTAGAAAGTTCAAGCAATAAACGTCAAATTCGATGTTAGAAAAAACGTGGACCAAAAGATGTATAATTATGTCTATCTATAAATAACCGATTATTTACGCTAATATCAAAGACTACCTATATAAAAATGACACTCCTTTATATTAGTGTAAGATATTCATTAAATTGATTACCGGTAATTGTCCGGAATTATTTAGTGCAAGATCAATTCCAGGGATATAAAAATTGATTTCATAATGGTATAAGTCATGAAGTAAAGAAAGCCTAATACTGAATAAACAATTATATCGGTCAAAGGGTGCTCTAGTGAATAGTGTTCATCATGCACGTGGTATATAGTGTGTGTAACGCACCTTAAAGTTTCCTCCTGGGTACAGTCTGTTGGTTAGAAACATAACATGGACGATAGCATAAGTGTCACAGAACAATAACAGGCCAATAAAATAGAGAACATTAAATACATTAAATAGATGTATGGATCATGGAGCCCTTGGCGGATTTTACAGAAATAGGTCAAAATGGCTACTTACCGACGAGGTAGATGACGCTGCTGTGTCCGACTGCTCCACCGGATCTTGGTCACCTACTGCAAAAATTAAAACAAAAGCCATTGAAAAAAAGAATAAAAGTGATATAGCAAGAATGTTTAAAACATGTCATTTCTATCAAAAATACCCTGGTATATCTAGATATCAATAAAACGACCAGGGATATTCATTCGAACACATTTCCCGAATAAAAAAAAAAAGAAAAAAAAGAAATAAATAAGATTGGCAATACTCGATTCCTCTCACCCTTCTTAAATTTTAAATTCGAGAGAGACTAAAGGTTGATTTGTTCAAATTTCATATAGTACGCGGTTTTGTTTTAAAAATGTTTTTTTTCCAATGATAACTCTTCTAATTTTGCTTTTTGTGACATTCTAGATTTATTTTAGATATTGCAATCAGCTGATGGAAAAGACAGAAAATCTAGGAATAATTGCAATTACTATTCATATATGCATGTTCATCGATCAGTTAGGGCTTCTGTCTTTCAAAACTCCATTGTAAGAAATCGTTACGCTCTTGAAGCATGGCATATTTACATATTATACTGCAAATATCCCATAATTGCCCGGAAATTTTCCTCTTTCTCGATTTATGGTAAAGATTTAACATCTATATGGTGAGAAAAAATTATCATTATCTGTTATTAATGTCGTAACATCACCGATTACCGGTATCTAGAACGCTGTGGCATATTCCTCTGCGATGCAGTGTGCGATTTCTTTTGAAATATTAAACCTAAATAGTATCCGATTATAAAATTATTTATTTGCAAGAAGGTTCTTTAAGATAAAGCATGTTATCACTTAAAGTTAAAAAAAAAATTTAACTGCAGCCTTTCGATTTCAAATAAATGTCACATCTTTGCAAAAGAGAAATTAAACCGTTCGAACAAGTTCATGATAAACTCCAGAGAATTGAACGAGAAGTAGAAATGATACCCCAATGAATGAACAAAATCCGTGATCAATATCCACGAACAAGTAATTCATGAATTATTTAGAGATATTGTCTTCATCAGATGATGTTTATTGATCGGTGATTTTAGCCATGTTCAATTTAACAGCAAATGCAATGAAAACTCTTTTTTGCGTTAATTTTATACAGGTAAAAAAGAGCATAAAGAGAAACCATTTGTTTTTCAGTAATTAGGCTATCACATTTTGTTTTAAGACTTTTCTACAAGCAAAAGAAACATTCAAACTTCAGTACCAGCTTATTCAGTACCAGTTGATTACTCAGTGTGTTACAGGCCAGGTGTTACACTAACTATTCGATGTAACCTCTTGATCCTGTGTGGTATATAGCGTTACTTGGTAAACATTTCTAGATACAGTATTTGAAGTCCTCGCACGATATCAAGAACTTAAAATGTCTTTGTCGAACACTTTATATAGTATTAAGTGATGATATACACTAGAAAGTATGATAATATAATCATATATACTACAACAGACAAATTTAATGTGATATAAATCACAGAATTTATCAAATTGGACATCATTTTTTTTTGTACGACCAACAACCAAAAAACGGCAGAGAATCTCATGGTCAAAAACTGATACTAGTACCTCAAAAATATACTATAACAGTATTAACAGAAGAGGCAATTATTTTTTAAAGAAAAGAAAACTCTGAAATGTACTCACCAATAAACGAGTAGATGACGCTGATGACTACAGCCACAAACAACGTCACCCCAATAGTTATGAAAATGATGTTCAAAACTTTCTTTAAGACCCGGTATTGGTTTGGATCATTTAGAAGTTCTTCAGGATCTAAGTCTTTCATGCGATTGTCCTGTAAACAAAGATATATCCTTTTCCAAATACTTTTGGGTTTTTTCGGAGAATGAATTGTCATATTCGAATTGTCAGGATCAGACAAACAAATTTCAATGTCTCGTCCGTCCATAGTTACGGAGGAAGCGTCCATCGCCATTTCACGACGATTGCCTCTGGACCTATCAGCAAGGCGACCAATCTGCGGCTCATCGGCAAAAGCACCATCTGAACCTTCAGCCATTCGCATCTGTGGATTATCTACACCGCGTTTGGTCCCCGATGATTTTGGCAAATTTGCACTAGTACTGTCTGGGGTATCTAAGACTATGAATCGATTATGAACATATCTCACATTATTATTCAAAAAATTTCGTTGCGGGGAAACCGGGCTGACTCTTTTAGGAGACCCTGTTCCGTTCCTTCTGTCATCGGTTTTAGCTTTTGCCCTTAGTGTCCTTTCGTCATCTGGATGATCACCCCTTTCTCTCCGTCGTCTTGTTTTATGATCGTCACGCTGATGTTCGCGCGCCTTTTTATCCGCCACAGCAGACGACAGCTCTATACCGTTGTCACCTTCCTGTGGCACTGGGCGCGTTCGGCCTACATTCTGCTTCGTATTCATATCTAAGTCATCTACGTAATTGCTTCTCTCTGCCTGGGACTCGATAATCACAAACTCTTCAGCTTCTGCCAAAGCGATTTCATTGAAAGTGGAATCCTTGTTTTTATGCACCTATAAAAAATCAAAAACAATAGCATCTAATGAACAAAGTACCATCACCTGGGGTTCAGTCCTACCGACTGCAAAATCTATACACGAGCTTAGACAATGCACGAGGAAAATTGACAGGCTTATAAATGCGTAATTGAAGAAAAATCTTCGTCAACACAACTCATCCGGGAAATCTTTTCAAAAATCAAATAAATTTCCTGCATCCTTTCAAGACTACTTAAAGAGTTAGTTTCGTGTGAATAACTGAATTCTCCAGGGCAAGGGAATTGTCGTACAATAGAGTGCACAAGTCATTTTTCTTTCTGTAGTAGATCTAATATCCTTCGAAAATTTAACTTCTGAAAACATTCACCCTTTTTCTCTGTCTCTCTTTTTTAGCATTAACGACAATGCTGTTTTTATTCCTTTTTCTACAAATATGACTTGAATTTTTTTAATATAGGAACAAAAAAAAAACAAACAAATTTGCCTTGTCATACCTGTGTAAAGAAATCCCTCTATCTACATTTTGCACAACGAAAAACAGCCTCTTTCATGACAGCACAGCAGCTGTTACATAGTTTATGTGTGTAGCTTTAATTAGCGGAGAAATGTCATTTTTACTTGGACTACCGCGTCAATACAAAGCCCACAATCAGTGGATACACTGTAACAGCTACCGTCATCCCCTCTCACACATTTCTTTGATCCTTAGTTGTTAAGATGGCAATTTTCTAGTACGCCATAGATATTTTTCCCATTCGTGAGACAGACATATTATATTGTATATGGAGGTCTTTGATTATATACAATCCGTCTCAATCTAATGTAACTTTATAGTCGTTTGTTGATGCGGTCATAAACGACGGGTCACTCACTGGTCAATAAACAATAACAACATAATGTAACAACGTTGTCATAATTATATAATTCAACGACAGCAGATCATTGAATCTGGCTAAAATTCCTGTTTGAAATTAAATAAAAATTTGGCTTTTTTTTTCAATGCAACGGGTTGATGTGATTCCACCAGGTTCGAATTTGTCTTCATCGTTGTAGGTCGTGAGTAGGGTGTGTTCGATTCAGATTCTTTGAAGTGAGGCCCTTTCACGGGATTGCCTAAGATCCAAAGCACTAACATAAATCCCAGAAGATTCATTATAGATGAAGGTCGGTAATAAATTTACATGAAATGTACATATACACCGTAAACATTGTAAGCATTTGAATTTACTTGGGAGAGTTCGAATAGAAATATATACCTGGTTTATTTTTAGAAATGACATATAACTCAGTTGAAAGTTAAACAAAATATTGACCCAGAGCTATAGAGCTAGTTATAAACAAAACTTAGGAGTATATATTGCCAAAATTAGTGTCCATTTGTCTATCTCTCTATAACATCTTCTAGCGAAGATTTACGGGATTTTTTTCATGTAGAACTTGCGCCACTTTGTTACATGTGAACTAAAGTAAGAATAGAATTTCTCTCGACAACAAACTCATCCTTTTCACGTTGTAAATATTTTATAGCTGAGAGTGGTAATTTTATCGATTTCTATCACTCCGCTTCATTTGGCAATTATATTTTATTTCGGGATCAATGTTCTGCTATCTCATTATTCATCTGGGTGTCGAGCCCGTCGTCATTGTCATTCTTCTCCGATGTCCGGTGATCATATGTCAACGATATCATACGTTACAACAAGCTTATATCTAATGACTCCCACCATATTTGATTTCTGGTGACATTTTCAAAGCGCGTCTCTGACAAACTCGTGTAGGATCTGATTGTCAATGCGCAAGGCAACCTGATAAATCAATCGTGCTTTAATCTAGTGCAGCAAAAATTGGGATCAGTTAAAATCATGGGGATTAAATGGGATATATTTCAATCCTGTCGCCCGGTTCTCCTATAGATGGATTTGATCTCGTGGCGACTAATGGTGACGTTCTATTCGTTCATTAGTGACACTTTGCCACTGAGAAAAGCACACGTCTTTGCAACAAGAGCAGATTAATGTTTTTCCGTTCTACATAATTTATATAACAATCGATAAATGCTGCAGTTTTTCTCAATATTGAATATACATAAATCTTTGAAAATTAAGGGAAAATTGTTTGGAAAGGTGGCATTGATTTCCATATATCCGAGATTCAAAACTATCGAAATTGTATTAGTTCTGAAATATGTGAAGACATTGGTTTATTATGAAGCAGTTATTGCTCAGAGATTTAATTCTGCTTTGATGATACAACGAACATCTGATATATCAGAAATTCATATCGTTCTAGCAAGTTTTTCAATAGCGTTAGAATTTACAGTGTGGCGAATACTCTTAATCTGTGCAAAGATGTTTTTCTTGTACAAGGTGAACTCGCTATCAAACATTATTGTCCCCCTCTTTCGCGAAAGCGAGGGGACATTAAATCTCATTTGTCTGTTAGTCTGTCCGTCCGTCACAAAATCTTTAACCTTGGCCATAACTTTTGATTTAGTGGAGCTTTGACTTTCATATTTCACATGAGTATTCCTTGTGACAAAACCTTTCTTTGGGTATCACCAAATTTGACCTTGGAGTTTGACCCGCTTTTCCACAAAAATTCCAAACTTTTACTTTGGCCATAACTGTTGAACGGTAGATACAATGACTTTAATATTTCATATTTGTATTCTTTGTGGCAAGAACTCTCATTGAATACTAACAACTTTGACCTTTTGACCTTGGAGATTTCCGTACTTTTAAAAAAAATCTTGCTAATAAATTTTGAACGGTAAGGGCTAGGGCTTTCGTACTTCACTTTTGTAATCTTTGTGAGACTTTCCTTGGATACCAAAAACTTTTGGAATTTGGCCTACTTTTGAAAAAACCTTGATCATAAGTTGTGAAGGGTTAGTGCTAGGGCTTTCATACTTCACATATTTAATCCTTGTGACAAACCCTTTCATTGGATATCATTGGATATCAAGAACTTTGACCTCGACCTTGGAGTTTGACCAACTTTTTAAAAACTAACTTTGGCCATAACTTTTGAATACTAAGGGCTAGGGCTAGGGCTTTCATACTTCACTTCCTTTAATATTTATTTTTTCTTTTTTAATGTTTCATTAGTTGTAAATTTATTAAAGTGACCCCCACGCAACGTAATATTTTATGGTCTTTTAGTACACATAAAGCCTTTGATATCCTATATGTATAATGTATTTTTCTTAAAAGTAATTTGTCGCCATTTTGTATGCTTATATATATTTTAATGTGAAGCGCACTAGAGTGTCATTATCATAATGCGCTATAGAAATTATTGTATTGTATTGTATTGTATATGTAATACATGTAGTACGTACTTGTAACAAGACCTTTCTTACGATATCAACAACTTTGATCCTTTGGTCTTTGAGTTTGACCTACCTTTCAAAAACTTATCCTTGACCATAACGTTTGAACAGGTGGTGCTAGGGGTTTCATATTTCACAATTGTATTTCTTGTGAGAAGACCCTACTTAGGGTACCAATATATTTAATTTATATTTAAGAAAAGTTTTATCTTCGCTATGTTGCCATAGGGGGCATCAGTGTTTCACAAACACATCTTGTTCCTTATAACTTTTGATTGAGAAGAGATAGGGCTTTCATTTTTTTTGACAAGTGTATTACCTGTGACAAGATATTTCCGAGCATGCTATGACTTTTGACCCCTTGACCTTGTTCTTCAGGATTGACCTTATTTAAAAAAAAAAATCAATATCAGTGATTATTTATAAATTACACATGATAGGGCGTTCATACCTAACACAATATGTCTTTTAAAAAAATAGAAGACATTTCATCCACAAAGACATCGAATGCGGGGGTCCACAATTCTTTGAATTTGCTAACTAGTATTTATTTACCAGGATTTTGATTCGAGTCAATTGTAAGTCGAAATAGCGGGGGAGGGGCATGTTATTTACACTGTAAATATTAATTTCTCCAAAGTTCGTGACATTTAATTTGTTCTGTTGCAATTTTCCCATTATCGAATAGCAGTATGGTGCTACTGTTAAAGCAAATGATTTCCTCTTCATGCAAGGATTTTTTTTTGGTTAAAGGAACTCGCAGAGGTATTATTGAAAAATTATGAATATGCATAAAATATTCTTCAAAGTGTAAGACATTTCTGCGAGTTTTCCAGCATAGTATTAAAGTTTAGGCGAATGGCTTTCTAGCTCTGTATAAAGGTGCTAGTTTCGGTCACAAATATTATTAACCTCGCTTATAAGTCAAGAAAGTAGGGCAAGGGGACGATGTGGCACTATTTTGCTACACTTCTGAATCTTTAGTTCACTTCTATTGCAGTATTATCTCAAATTACTTCCTCCAAAGATTTTTGTTCTGTAGTAAAAATTCATGATAAATTTCATATTACAGTTATTTTTATTATTATGAGCTGCAAAGTAACCGCAGTGTAGGTGATTAATTTTGGTTCTCACATTTAATGAAAAGAAAATATGCTTTTAAAATGTGAAATGCTGATAGAAATGGAAATGTCAAACCTAACAAATCTTAGAAATAAATACTTTTGACTATTACAGCATACCGAGAGAATCATATAAGATTGGATTGCAACTTCAAGATGGTTTTTTTTCATTCTTTTAAGATCGAGTAGCAAAAAACAATACCTCTAACATTATACATCATGATCATGAAGTTATCAAATTCTTTTCAGATTGGAGCTGTTCGACGTCAAAACTGTCATCTAAAATTCTAAGCTACATATAACTAATCATCACACCGAGATCACAACTTTCAAGCATTTTACTTTTTTGAATAAGTTATAGCTTGCGCTTAGACAAATATTAAGAATGTCTTCTGACATTCCTGTGAATCCAAATACAATGAACATTCAAGTAAAATGCTGACTGAGGCTTTTCATACCTTATTGTTAACACTGAATTGACGACGGATAATTTCGTTTGTCCCAATTATGAGAAGGAACGCACACCGGTCGATAGGGGATGCTTAATCCTCCATGGCACCTGATTCCACCTCTTATGTTTTAGAGGTCCCAATTTGTATTGTTTTAGTGGATTTGAGGGCCTATTCGTTATCTCCAAATTAACCAAACTCAAAATACTTACATCTTCATAAGTATGCTCGTGTTCCTCCATGCCTTTTTACAAATTCACAGTAAGTTATTTTCAGCAGACTATCGTTTGAAACGTTTAAATGTCTATTTCAGTAGAGTTTCCTTTTACAATTATCCTTTGTAGTCAAATGTTTCGAAATCCACTGAACTGTTCATAAAATACCAAATAAATCCATCAAAGTATTTTTATATAAAACCTAAGATCTTGTATAAGTATATAAAGATCAACCTTTTAGCTAGTAAAAACTTTTTAATACTGCAAGATTCCTAGTTTATGTTTTGTACTCTATATTTATGGAAACATGTTACACAAATAATTCTAGGTTGTATAGTTCAGTGTATCTTCTTAATTAAAAACAAGCATAATGCATAAAATGATAATAACCATAAGACGTACTTACTTTTTCTTGCTCTTTTCTTTCGTGTTTATTTTTCTTTTTCTGTTTGAGACCCAGTGATCCGTAATGAGTAACCCCAATACCTATAAAACACCCTGCTTTTAACAAAATACTGTCCTTTGAATAATCTTGTCCTCAAAATAACACGGCATTTAAATTTATACGTGTCTGTGAACTCTGGAGCTGGCCATGGGAAAACATTTTTATTTGATCATTCTGGAGGAAAAGACGGTGGTGGTGTTAATAGGCGTTTTATATATTTTTTTTAATTTGAACATCTATACATCTATACGTGAAAAATATTGGACTCTGTGAAAATAAGTTATAAAAGATAATTATGTCATTGTCTGTATAACACAGCTTTTGATAAACTCAGATTCTGAATATGACTTCCATGGTTTTCTGTGCTTCATTCTCGACAACTTCCAGCATTTCTGAGAAAAAATGGTACATTTATGTCAGTGTTTACCTACTCAGTTTTATCTAAACTATCAATATATCTATTTTATTAAATATACCGGTATTAATAGGAAGAAGTCATCTCTGCATATACGGTTTAATTTCAAAAGTACTAGTATTTGGAGAAAATTAGAAGACATTTATATTTATAAAAAAACAACAAATTATTTTGGGAAAAAAGATATCTTGATGATTGTGCCGTTGAGGTTTCCAAATATAATTTTGATATCTACATGATCCCTTTAATTTTTGGCACACTGTAACCTACAGCTTATGAGCATGTATGTATCCTCGACATCTTATAAACATGTATGTATATATCCTCTGTAGTTCTTAGCATAAACATGTATGTATATATCCTCTGTAGTTCTTAGCATAAACATGTATGTATCCTGGACATCTTAGAATAAACATGCATGCATGTATCATCGACATTTATAAACATACATGTATACTCAACATCTTAGAATAAACATGTATGTATCCTGGACATCTTATAAACATGTGTGTATCCTCGACATTTTAGAATAAACATGTGTATCCTCGACATGTTATGAACATATATGTCTACTGGACATGTCATAAACATGTATGTATAAATTCCCCAACATCTTTGATCTTATAAACATGCATGTATCCTAGACATCTTATAATGAACGTGTTTGTATCCTCGACATCTTATAAACATATACGAGGGGTGATCAAAAAGTTCGCAAACTATCTCTATATCTACAAAACCACAATTCAGATTAGATTGAACACACATAGCCATAGACAAGGTCTATAAATAGCATATGCTGAATAAAGTTTTTCTCTTTGTTTGTGATGTCACAATTTGAAAATGACGTCACTATGTAGGTCACTTGTGACGAAAAATGAATGTCTCAGTCGAACTCGTTCTACAAACGACTGTACAATTTATTGTATATCTTAGATATCCCTCTGCAGTATCATATAATAATTTGTACACAGTTTACGAAGATAAATGAGTTTCTATAAATTCAATTAATGATTGGATTGATCGTTTTAGTGAAGGAAGGTAGATGGTTAAAAATGATACTTGTCATTTTGCCCAATGGAAGCAATTTTGAAAAGATATGTGTTTTTAATTAAGCAATTTGCTATCAAAGACCTCCAATTTTCACTTTGAAAAATAGTTGAATATTTGAACAATAATATAATTATTAAATACCTAAGATATCGTTTACTATTGATTTTAAACATATTAGATATGATAAAAAGAAGGCTACTGTTCTCTATCCACCTTGAATAAAAATCTCTCCCGAGACACAAGATTTGTGTTTTAAAGGTCGCCATGCTTATTTTTGGAAATGATATTCTTATCCACCCATTCTGTTGCCGAGATTTGACCATTTCTGACAAATAAACTGTTCTTGTCATAAAAATTAACTCACAGCGAAAGAAATATATGACTCAGTAAAATCTTTCAACTTTTGTGACAGAACGCTACGGAGGGGGTCACGTGACCGCCAATATCACGTGGTTCGCGCATGCGCAAAACGGTGGTTGGTGCATTAAAATCGGAGAGGATTAATTTGAAATACAATCAACATTGAAACCAAATATTGTTTCTTTCATGGAAGTTATTCAATTAGTTTGCGAACTTTTTGATCACCCCTCGTATGCATCCTCGACATCTATATGTGTCCTCCTGCACTGTTTTAGATCCTAGGATCTCTTGGAGGTGTAGCGCTAGCTTTAAAGATTCGCAGATTTCACAAAATCTCAGTTCCAATAAAAATGGCACCCATTTTAATCTATCTTATCTTTACCGGATTTGTCCCCAAAATTTCGGAAATAGTACATAAATATTGTTAAAGTAATACATGTACTAGTATAAAAATCTTCCTGATGAAATTATCATTCACATTTATAAACGCATATAATTTTAAATATCGAGTTTAAGTAAATTGCTCTTTTTGGAAAGATTTTGAAGAATAAAATGCAAGATTTGTTTTCAACTGGTAACGTAAAGGTACTTTTACGTTCTCAATCCAATCAAAATTTTACATTTACATTTTTCTTTGACTTTATTGCAAGCATGAAGACTTTAAAGGATATATATACCAAAAGAAAGAACTTTATTCAGTAATAACAAATATTTGCCCCCCAAATCAAACTTTGATGGAAATATATTTAATTAAGTTCTTAAACAAGGGAGTATATGCTGACTTCAAAGCACTGAATATTTTTTATAAGTAATGACGTCATATGTACGTAATGACGTCACAAACATGACGTAAAATGTACATATTTCGTCGATATTTTGAGTAAAAGTCACCGAGCGCATGTGTGTTCAGGATCAATATTTTGATATAATGTGTAAAATGAAAATATCAATGAAATATGTGAATATTGTTCCTGAACAAACTTGCGCTCTATAAATTTTAATGCTAAAATTGTTGAAATTTTGTCCATTTTGTCCTCTTTCTGAAAAAGGATAAAAATCGGACTAGTTTGTGACGTCATAAAAACAAAAATTGTGAATACACTGCTTTGAAACTATAATATTTTCTGTTAATTCATATTTCTCATACAATTTATTGAATTCAGCACATCACAGGAAGTTTTCAAAAATTGACTTTTGTGGGGGCAAATATATGCAATATACCGCATATAGTTCTTTGTAAAATGAAACAAAAGTTGACTATGTTCTGAGGCAAAGTGCCCTTTGTCGAATCCTTGTACCAAACTCTTTGGTTTAGTTCTTGCAAGATTCCGACAAAAGGCTTGTTGCACTCTATTCCACGGTCAATAAGTGTGTTTGATGTCGAAAGCTTTGCCAATATCTGATACTGGTATGTTTGAAAATGATATGCAAATGACACTCTTTTTAATAAAATGACATTTGCATATCATTTTCAAACATATCTTATGTTTAGTTGGCAAACTTGGTAAAAATGTAGTAAATCTGTCAGATTTTGAGAACAAGAGGCTCCTGGGCATTGACGATCCCCTGAGTATCATATATTATTAAATGAGCACAAATGGAACTAGAATTTAACTCTAGACTTAGTTGATTTTACAATTTGTTTAGGACTCTGTGTTTGCTATTATATGGTGTGTATATACTGGACGATTATTACATGTAAAAGTAGAACTTAAAAAAATTAAAGATTAAAAAGTGATTTTAAACTTAAATATATATAAAAATAATGACTCTTCTTTTTCTTCATCAGCAGATTCTTTTTCCCATATGTATTCCTATGCAAAACTTGATCACTCATTAATGTAGCCCCATCCTGTCCTTGAATCTACAGTATCCGAGGATGCTTAATATTAGATATGCCTTTGCTGTTCCTGGCGAAAGTCTTTTTAAAAGATTTTATTTTACACATTCATAAATAAAAATTATACTTATGAATCATAAGTATAATTTTGATTGCCCATTCTGGCAGCACCATGTCTCTGGTTATAATCATGATTTGAACAAACTTGTATACTGTTATTAACAGTATATATATAATATATATATATATATATATATATATATATATATATATATATATATATATATATACTACCATTGGATGCTTTTACATAAATATGACTGAACATGGCTTTGATTTTCTTTTCCCTATGCATTGTTATGTAACTTCGATTTCCCATAGGTGCCCCATTCTACCCCCCTGTGGTCAGGATTTGAACAAATCTGGACATACATATGCGGATGCTTACATATACCGGGTAAATGTAACTTTATTGTTATATGTTTAAAGAATTGTAACAGGAAAGGGGCAATGTATGGCAAGACCGGGAATCGAACCCGTGACCCCTGCATAACTAGTCAGGTGCTCTAACGACGGAGCTGCCCAGGTCGATATCCACGACCCAAATCATTACATTAAATTGTTTTCGCCTCGAAGACACATCCCAAGTTCTCATTATCCCCTGGCAGGACTTTCACCTGCAAGTCCAGGGGTGGTCAACGGCACCAAATCTGTAATAGGAAAGGAGAAGTCAGGTTACTCTACCGAGTGAGCTACCTAGGCCGATATCCACGGTCCAAACCATTGCAGATTATATTCCAATGTAAAACTTCGATGCAACACAATCAGAATTTGCACAAAGATTCTTTAAATGAACACTACATGTATCCCATTGCTGTTACTGAGATCTAGAAAAATTTCTCCTCTACAGGTACTGAACAACCATGCAAAACTTTTGACAGTGGTCCCAGCCGCCCCACCATACCCGATAGGGGGTCATTATTTCAACAAAACTGAAGCTACAGTACGTCAGGAAGCTTTCATGCTTTTTTCCTGGCCCTTCGCTAGCCAAGGTTTTCTGATACGCTTTTCTCCTTATAAACTATGAGGAGAGTAGCATACTAGTATCAGAAACCCTTGGCTAGTGAATGTGGCTGTTTTTTTTTAGAAGCAGGAGTTTATATAATCCCACCCAGTTTTACTTTTTCTTATCAATCTCCCCCTGTATTTAAGTTGAATACCTTTAAGTCTAGGATATTTTCCATCCAGTTTAGAGGAAATTGTCTGTCTACCGAAGAAAAATAGTTAAAATTTTAAATTGACAATCACAACAATGACCGACAAGGCAACAACAGACAAATTTTGTTCAGAAAAGCTCACTTTAACCTTTGGTTTAGGTGAGCTAATAACTTTAGTAGAATGCCCAGTCAGTTTTCCTGCTAGATCACATTCACAGATCATTCCCAACCCCTCTGCACTCTGTTTTATTTTGACCAATCCTTTACCCTGTCGTGTAAAACTCACTATACTCTCTCTAGCTGCTGGTCCTGCTCTCTTTTTTTTTCTTTACCGTATAATCAATAAAGAAAGAATGAAATCTGATTTTTCTTTTAATAAAAACAGTTAACAATACCTTATTGCTAAAAAAAACATTGTCAATGATTTCCATACTTTAAAGTGGTCAACACTGTCAGTTGTCAAAATACTATTTTAAAACAAATAGAAAAATATTGTCACCATGGCAACAACTACATAGATGTTTAGCCAGTTTTAACAGAATTGAAAAAAATATATACAAAATCTAGTAGCAGTGGCATGATTAGTAAAAGAAAAATTAGCTGCTCAAAAAAGTAACCTTTAAATAATACAAAAAAATACATGTACGGTATAATTAAATAAGGGAATATTATGTTGTTGTTTTTTTTTTGTTAGTAATTTAATTGGCAGCTTTGACTTATAATTTCGAGTTTTATTTTAAATATTTTTTTCTTTAAAAAAGTTTTTTTTTAATGTTTTCCATATTTTTATTCACAAGTACAAAATCAAGTTACCCCATTATGATACATTTAAACGTTGTGTTTAACATCGTTGTAAACATCTATAAATATCAAATTTGACACTTATTCTATACAAGAATAATTACCCGGTATATCTCATAGAAACAACAAATGTGAACCTATTACCCTGATCAATACACATTTGGATTTATGTACAGCATATTTTGCTTCTTTTTCCTTGAATCTTTACAGTTATGCCTCAAACATAATATCGGAAACAAGAGTGATTTCCATTATTAATTCTCAATTTATGCCTTTGAATACCTTAAAATATATCGATTCTATAATTTGTATATGTCACCAGATATTCATTTATGATGTAGGCCATTCAAAAGGTCTTTAAATATTGTAAATTTTAAATAACCTCATTTATACCCTGAAATGTATTGTAAAAATAGATACTTTAACAGAATCATGTACAAGTGAGTTATTTTGACTTTGTAGAATGCACTGAAGCTTCAACACTCCTAGTAATAAGTATTTGTGTTGTATTATTGATTTTAAATTGTTGTTCGTGTGTCTTAATTATCACAGACATGAAGATCTACCAAGCACTTAAAAAACAGCACTTCACACAAGCTAATCAACTAATTTCACTCTCATGACTTTTTATACAATGTATATAAATGACAAAAATGCAAGCTCATGTACATCCCGAATTAAATGATATTTACAATGAAACTTTTGCATCAACATATATTCTATTCTTCTCAAAATCAAACTTTACTTTAGCATACAAAACAAATAAACAAAAAGAAGAGATTCACAAAATCCCAACTTCAGTTACACCTTGTAATAATTCATACATAAAACAAAAATTTACGCATGAAAAAGAAACCGTAAATATTGAGACTGGATTTCTCTGGGAGAGGAGGGGTTTAGGAAAGCTTATTATGCTTTATTTTACCAATATAATGTAGCACTTTTACTGAACAAAAATAATGGTAATTTTAAACTAATTTATCTTTCTTTTAAATTATGCATCTTTTTTGTTAAATTATATTTTCACTTTTTAAGAGATATGCATTAATTACTTTACTTTTTCCTTTTCCCTCTCTTTTATTATCATTTTTTTTAATTATTATTTTTTTTATTAATATTTTTTTTTCTTTTTTTAATTTTTTTGTTTTTTGTTTTTGTTTTTCATGCATCTTTTAAAAATATTTTTTTGGGATTTTTTTTTTTTTGGAGGATAGATATATTTAAAAAAAATTATTTTTGGCAATACACTGAACACAAAAAAAGGCCCAGATATCCTTAATGATATAAAATTATCCCCCTTACCCAGCATTCATACAAACTCAAAACATTAGTAACTCTTGAAAAGGGACTAGATTTTTCATCTCTAAGAAATAGAGAGAGATAAACTTAAGATATATTCACGATCAGCTATGACCTCATAATACAAATTTAGTTTCCTCAGGAAATGCAATAATAATGTATTTTGGAAAATAATATGACAAATACTCTGTAAATGCTTGTGGTATGGACACATTACCAAGCTTAAAATAATACAAAATACTGATATGATGTTAATAAGCTTGAGATCTTTAGTTGAACCTTTAAGCAGAAAGCTATTACATGTATAAGTTGACAAGAATTTTTTTCTCCATCTTCTCTACACCAACTTCAATGAATAAATACTTTTCTTGAGGTAGCAGTTGCGATGTCTCATGACTATACCAGATAAATAAATTATACCATCTCCTTTGGCAGAGGTAAACAAAGGTATCATTCCTCTTACAATCATTATAACTTATAGCACTAGACAAAACTTGCAGCACTTGTCGAAATAAAAAAACTGACTTAGGAATGCTAGTTATTCACAACACAATTCACCAGTTGTTGGTCGTCCCCCTGAAGCCCTGTTCTATGATTCACAATGTTCTCTCCTCAGTCTCTCTCCCCCTCATAACGTGAACATCAGTAGGTACATCGTAAGAGCACTGATGGCCCCCGCCACAGGAACGGTACCCACCCAGGCTAGGATGATGTTTCTGAAGAGCTTCCAGTCTACATTCTGTTTTGATCGTACCCTACCCACGGATACGACTGAACCGACCTTACAATGTGTTGTGCTGATAGGAATGCCTACGTTAGAAGCCAGCAGGACAGTCAGAGCTGAACCAACCTCAATACAGAATCCACTGAAAAATAAAAACATCAAATGCTTATTTATATCTACGGCTACAGTCAAACCTTGTTATCACAAACTTTGTGGGACTCATTAAAATCTTAGAGATATCCAATTTTTCAGGAAAGAACAGATAGGTAAATTAATGGAAATTTTTTAAATATATTGTCCTTTAATTGTAGAAAGTGAATTATAATTCCAGCGTCTCAGCCCCTCTTATGTTGTGCCCTGTCCTACCTGGACGGTGTTGTTTTGGCGAGATCCTCCCCCAAGGTTTTGATGACTCTTCTTCCCCACACCCACAGGCCAATGGTGATTCCCACCCCACCATAAACCAAGATCCAGATGGGAGTTTGAGTTTTCTGGGCAGCGCTTCCCTCTGTACCAATGATCCACAATGCAACCAGAGGTCCAATAGAATTGCTGTGAACAGTCAAACAAAATTTGTCTTATATTTCTTTATTTATTAAGAACACTGACATTTTTTCTTATTTGCACAGAAATTTTTCTATCAATTAGACTAAAAGTGACCTGTTATCTCACCATTGCTAAATTTGCTGGGTTTCCTGTTTAAGATAAAAAATCTTACCTGACATCATTTCCTCCGTGAGCGAAGGATCCAAACACTGCTGTAAGGATTTGAAGGAATGAGAAAAGTTTGATGGTTTCTGGTTTGTCTGTTACTGCACTTCTGGCTACCTCTAAATCTACCTCAATCTGCAAATAATTTAGTAAGAGTTATCTCTCTTTACCTGATATTCCTATATTATCTTTCTCATGTTTCTCCATTTCACTTTATAGACATTGATAAAATACTTCACCTTAACATTGGCTACACTTTCAATGCTGTCACCAGGTGTTCCATTTTCTACTGTGATTTTATCTACAAGCAAAACATGTCATTACTTATCTCTGACACACATTGAGAGGGCTAAAAATAAGTTGGTTTATCTTTCTACCTATTTTTGATATCTAACAATACAACAATGTTGAAAGTTCTTCGTGATAACATTTTGCAGTGAATGATAGTTTTTAAAGCTGGGAAAGGTAATGTTTGTTTGGGAAAAATTGAAAAACCTGAAGAAAACAATGCAAAAGATTTGTGAATGTGCTGGTCTGGGGGTTTTGAAAGGAGACTAAATAAATTTGAACCATTAGTTTCCATGGTGTGATACCCTAGTAAAGATAACAGAGAAAACTCTTGATCATCGCTGTTGAAAAAAATTGAAAAACTATGGGATAAGAATTATTCCAGGTAAACACAAGGGGAGGGGTCTAACCTTTGGCCGAGACAGATGAACACAGGAGTGGAGCTGAGGAATGGCAGGATGTGTCAGACTCCGGGGTGGAAACTGAAAAACACAGACAGACACTCAAAATACAGACATCACAAACAAGTCAGGAATATCAACTACAGGTAAATATCAGTATCTCGAACATGGGATATCTCGAATACCCCGCTTATGTCGAAGTCGATCGCCGGTCCCGGCCGTATTCTCTATATATATGATTTAAAAAACTACTGATATCTCGAACACAGTAATCTCGAATACCCCGCTTATGTCGAAGTACATTCAAAGTCCCAAGCCCTACTTTTACCTGGCTTATCTCGAAGTGCAGTGAATTTTTCGGTCTACTGAACACACCTGGCCTTGTGGCTTCACACATTCTCGCCAGTGGCTTCACACAGTCTCGCTATTAATTAACACCTTTAACCGGGGGAATCTTTATTAATCCCAAGCTAATGTTGGGTATCAGTGGCAGGGTAATTGGTGTCACAGCTTGGGTGTTTGGTGTAGTCTACGACCAATAAAAAACAAACTACTTCGCAGCAATTCAGAACCTATATACAGATAGCGTTACCGATATTTCGTTTTATAATTCTTCTGGTTAAATAAAATTGTAAATTCATAAAACGCAAAGATTTGTCACGATAAACTTAAATTGAAAAGTTATGTTGCCGTGCGTAATGAATAGTGCAGTGATTGATTACATTCATGTTTATCTGCGTATAAATAGATAACCTTGACCGCCATTTGCATTGTTAGTTTCGTAAACTATAAGTTCCTTAGTAGTACTTCATAATGTAATGCATGTAAGCTATAAATATTATTCAAGTACTCATTTTAAATACTGATTATTTTTTTAGTGCTCTAAATAACATTTTGCACAAAATTTCATCAAATATTTTTTTTAAATCGTCTTTTTCTTTTCTTACGGAGAAGATTCTGCAATTATAACGCTAATGATACATCCCGTTTGAGCATGTAAGCATGGCTTGAAAAATGTAAAATCGTTGTATATGCAATAAGGCATGTATATTAAATTGTTTTACAGTTATACACGAAAAAGAAAACAATGACATTGTTTTTATTATTCATTGTGAATAATTATGCGTGAGTCTTTACCGTAAAGACTACAAGGTTGGTAATACAGGATAGTGTTATGCATGATGTATATGCATGTATGTAAAAACGGGAAATTATTGATTCGACTTTAGAACATAACTTCGGATATCTCGAACCCCCGGATATCTCGAAGTCGTGTCCAGATCCCCTCAACTTCGAGATACTGATATTTCACTGTACTGTAAACCAACTTTTCTTTACATGTGAGATATGTTTGCAATTTTCAGACTTTTATGGGGGTGGGTGTTATTATTGCATATTTCTAACTGCAAACTATTGGAGCATTCATAGACATTTTCTCAGTATTATGTGGGATGGATTTTAAAGAAAAGAATTTCAAGTTAAAAGTTGTCATGAATAACAGTTGGTTTACAGTATATTAGTGAGAATTTAATGAACAACTTAAAAATGAATATGGATAAGATACAACAATAAAATGAAGGTTAAAAACTGTGCAAACTGATTTAGAAAAATAACTGTTGCACTTATACATTTGTACAAAGTGAATCGATGAGCACCGATAAATATTCTTGTGAGTATAAATTTTCTACTCTATGGGGTGTGCAGTAACACTTACAATTGCTAGGGATTTTGGACTGAGGAGTACTGAGGTCTTTTTCTATCACATTTCCGTTAAGCAGTGAAGGAGTCAACAGCTTTTCACTGAGTATTGCTAAGTTTGCTGAAAATGAAAACATTCCAAACTAAGAAAGCAAAGAAGTTACTAAAATGTTCTACTGAAAATACTAAGATCTATTCTTGGGAGAAAGAAGAAATCTCAACTATTTAAAAGAAAGTTTGCTATGACATGTAAAGCCTATATCTTCAAGCAAAAAGATGTGCACAACTTTTTAAAAAGTTCTTGACATAAACAAAGACACACATAACACTTACCACCCATGGGAAACTTTTTTCCACTTGGAGAAACTTCCAATTCATTTTTTCCTGAAAAACAACACAAAGAATTATTAGATAATGCAAGGTTTCTCCTAGGTTTGATAGTATATACTAAATACTTACATGTTACACCTGAAAATAGGGGTTAGTAAACTACAGAGAGAGTATACAGATAGACATATACCTGAAAAGAAGATATCTGTAAAGAGAGCATAGAGATCGATCTAATCTCTATGAAATACTACCTCCCGACTACATCTTACTTAACCCTACTTTGGGATGGCCAATTCAGCCAATGAGAGATGCCCTAATCTTTTCATCCAATCAGAAAACAGCTGGCAAATCTTGTCAGCCAATCATACCCTTTCAGACAACAGGTGCCCTTACCAATATTCTCTTTATTCTCATCATCTATCAACTGGCGTCTGGAGACGTCATCATTGTCCACTGTTTAATAAAAACAGAGTCAAGTTATACAACTTGTCTATCCCCCCATACATATGTCGAGCTTAGAGTCCCCAAATATAAGAAATCTTATACTTACAAGTTGTTTCCAATATGTCTTTTCCTTTCTCAGACTCTTCTACTTGACATTCCTCTACATATTCTGAAAAGATGACACAAACCATTCAGCAAAATGATTAAATCTAATCACATTTAGATTCTCTCTATATTTTAATTGCTTGGAAGTCAGTGTGGCTGCTGGTTAATGTGTTTTACTTACTTTGGATCTTTTTCCTGTACCAGGGAACAAAAGCCAGTCTGATAACAACAGCTACGATGAGGGCCGAACCAAAAGTGATGATGAACACGCCGTATAGTGGTATCTTATCAAATTTCAGCACTGGAAAAAAAAAATCTTCAATATACAACACTGCAATATGTAAATTTTTCAATGCAGAGGCAATAATCTGTCCTCAGAAAATCAATACTATTAGTAATTTGTTTTTCCTCAGTTTAGTTAGAATTTACGCACAACAATGCATTTACTGACAATTTTAAGTTTGTTTTTTTTCTCTCTCCATCACAAATTCAACGCAATGAACACATCTTCCTCATTTACACACTAAATTGCACTATTCAAAATTGTATTCACAAGACTCAATTGTCTTTACACTCAGGATTCTAGAACTATAGAGAAGAGTACTTACAAGCAGATCCTTTGTAGAAGACAGAGAAGAGGTTGATGGCGGCAGTGAGGGCGTAGAACAGGGGGAGTACCCTCAGTCCGGGCTCCAGGGGCTTCTCCTTATTTAGCACCAGAAACTTAATGGCCAGGAACACCAGAACACTGATGATACCAGACAGGAGGGGGGAAATGAACCAAGAGCCCACTGTCAGAGATAAAATAGACTTCCTTATAACATAACACTATTCTCTTTCCTGTGAGATACTTATAAAAATATATTCCATATTCTATGAAATATTAAAGATCTTTAAATAAATTTTTACCTTTCTTTTAAACTTCAAAATAAATACAAGATTTTTTTTGGAGAGAAATGTATTGAATATTATTATCATTATTCAATATCAATTCCTATTTTAGGATCTTTTGAAGTATCTGTTGTGAATATAAATCATCTAAGCACTCTTACCAATAAATCCCATTTTCATCCAGTTAATCCCCTTGTGCCCATGGGCCACCAAAGCAAACCCCACTGTGGCCCCCACAATGCTATGGGTGGTGGAAACGGGGAGTTTCAGGATTGTGGCTACAAATAGCCATATACAGGAACCTGGAAACCAAATTAAAGAATCTTTAAATTTCTTTACTAATTGAATTTATTACATCACAAAGATCAAATTCTGCATTGCAAGAAAATGTTAATCTTTCACCAAGAGATCTCGAGTTCCCTAAAACACTTAATTACCCATAAAACTAGTAAATTCCTACACAAATCTAAACCTTAATATAAATGACAATAGGTATTCATGTTATTTCGTGCACGATGATACGACTGACATATATTGTACATACTAAACAGCTGTGCCCTATCAGACAAAACAAAAAATTGTTTTGTAAAATAAACAAAAGATTGACATGGTACGATTAATTGATGAACAATTTGTTTCTTCTAATAAATTGATGAGAAGAAATGATCTGGAGATATATATAGTAGAGCACTTTCAATCAGATGAATAATTTGGACAATGATCAGCACCAGATGTGGGTTATTTCTGTACACTTGGCAGACTCGCACCTACACACCGGTATATCAAGACCTACGGCACGCAGCCATACCCTCACTTACACTCAATGTTTGCAAACGTTATCAAACCTATTTTCCTTCCAGTCAAAAGGTGGTTTATTTTTTCTTAACTTTGATTTGGCCAATCTTGGGTGCATAACCTTTTTCTCTTTTTTTTTTTTTTTTGAAAAAAAAAACATTGATTGCTGACATCAGCTGGAAACTGCAGCCTTTATAAATTGTTAATCTCTCCCTTTGATGTGTAAACAATGAATTAGGGATTGTTCCTTTTAAATTAGTGTTGGTGATTTTAATTTTATTAATATATCTAGGTAAAAGGTTTTGCAATAAACAAACAACTCCATTCTACATCTCATTATACATTTCTTAATATTATTCATTTTTTTTGTGTAAACCTTCTCAAGAAAAGCAAGAAAACTTCTTGCACAACAAAACACTCTTGCATTGTTTTTCATACCTGTTTTTTTGTTTTTGTTTCTTTTTTTGCCAATATCCCATGTTAATCTGACAAGTCTCACTCACCTATAAGAATGGCTCCCAAAATCTCAAATATACTGCCTAGAATGCAGGCCTGTCGCAGGGTGAGCACCTTAGCTCCAACGGATGTTCCAAATGAATTGGCCACATCGTTAGCACCAATTGCAAATGACAGAACAAAAGCAATGATAAACCCCACAATTATCATCCATAGGTACTCATCTGGTACTGACACCATTTTTCTCTGAAAAAATTGAAAACATCATAGATATCCAACATACATGATTCTCAGATCTGTAGTTTACTAGTAATATCCTTGTTTGATATCATGTAAATTTCCTCCTTTATATATTGTAAATATGGCAAGCAACCTTTACCTTCACGATCTTATCCTGTTGAACTTAAAACCAGATACACAATCTGTCACTAGATTTGTTTTCCTTTGCTATTTACTTTCTGATTATACACTGTACCTGAAATGAAAACAAAAAATGAATAATCACAAATTTATCCATATATAGATCACACAAGGAAATTATTACCCTTTTTACAAATGAGGCGAAAAAAGACAGGTACAATTTGTATACTTCCTTTTGTCTGCATAGAATTGGTTGACAAAATAATCTACATCAATGGTTGAAACAATCTCTAATTTTCTGTTTTTTTTTTATTTGCCATGCATGAGCCTGCAGGATAATTTGTAATTAAATGATTTGGTCACTGTTGTTGGTATTGGATAATATTAGGAGGAGAAGACAAAATTAAGATGCTTTTACATATAAAAGACCTCTGTAAACGGTAGTACTAGTGTACTGATATCATTTACCAATTTATATAGGAAATACTGCTAGTTTTGTTGTCATACAGGTATTGTATGTTAAGTCCATCAGGTTTTACAGTTTAAAAAAAGGAGGGAGAAAAAAACATTCCATTTGTTTATGTCAAAGAGCAAGAACCATGAACACTCTTTGGAAATCATTTCTTTTTAATTTGATTATAATTTTCATTAAAGGTATTTTGTAATGACACATATTTGAAATTTATACATTTGTCAAATTTTGATTTGTACTTCAAATCATTGAATTTGAAAATTAAAAGCATACATTTGTGTACCTGTAGATATTAAAATCTAAATCTCTGAAATGACACTTAGACATTTTCAATTTAATTGTACATTGATACACAGATATTTATATTCATTAAAAGCAAAATAGAAAACAAATCTTCAAAAATTACAATCAGAATTTGTAAGAAAAAAAATTTTTTGCCCCTAAGTCTGTTTCATTCAAACTTGAAGATAAATTAACCTTTCACAATTTTTTAAAACATAATCTAAAATAAAGTTATTCAAATGTCAACCCTAACTAAACCAGTTTACTTTATTAAAAAAAAAATTCCTAAGTAAAAATGTTATTTAGTATTTACATACTTAAATTAACCTACCCACGACTCTCGTCTTTGGATTGTAACTGAGTGCCCGTTTTAACTGTTTAACATTGCGCCAAGTGACGAGCGGGATTTCGCACGCGCCAGATCACTCTCGACCAATCAGAATTCAGTGTATTGTTCATGTTTCACTCATGATCGGTAAATACTCCACTATAGCTTACTGTAGGTATCACTCCCAATAAACATAAACTTATTTCTAAATATTGAAATTTGAATTATGAAATTGCGAAGAAAATAAAAACATGGTTTGGTCGGGTAGTCATGGAATTCTAATCATTTGTTTCGTTTAAAAACATAAATATGGTAAGCATGGTTTTAGCTCCGTTTTCCTGTTTGGTTTTAAATGAAAATCACAAAAATCTTTATTTTCTTATTTTCTCAGAAACCTCCAAATTAAACAAGATGATAAGAGAAATATACAGAAGACAGTATTTTAAAAAACTTGATCGTGAAATTCAATAAATCACACAAAACATGACAAGTCTCAGATTGACTAAATTTGACCGTCGTAAAGCCCACGTGGTTTTACTATCGTCTTACGATTGAGGTCAGACTCGATCCCATAGATAAAAGTTTACCTGAAGATTGTCATGAAAGAATGCTAATATTTACAATTAACCAAAAATATCACAACATGATGACTTTATCCTACCTTGATATAGATAAGAAATAAAATTTTCCCAAGTAGATCTAGTGCTCGCACAATAGTCGGCTTCTTGTGTCTGAACAGCGCATGCGTAAATATTAATCAGGTTATGAATGAACTGCACCAAACCGATTTAGTCTGGATCAATCGTAAACTACTCAACCGTGAAGGATAAATTATTTCTTATTTATTAGTGACGAGTGAAGCAACACAAAATGATTCTAAAAGATTTTTCTTAACTTATCGACGACACGTCATTTAAATAAAATTAAATTCATCCACATGTACTATATGTCGTTCTAATCTCTATTCAGGTATCAATATTGAATCAATAAAATGATGAACTTTTTTTCAATAATAAAGATGCCTCATAAAAAGTCAAAGCTATAATCCCTATTCTGACATCAATATTGAAACAATAAAATGATGAACTTTTTTTTAAATAATATAGATGCCTCATAAAATTTCAAAGCAATTTAAAAAACCATTCAAAGAAAAGGACTAACTACGAAGAAAAATAAGGGGATCGGCAAATTTTAATAACACAGAACACCAGTGACGGGAAACAAATCTTTAAATCCTAATCTTCTTAACTAGAGATCTGTATTATGTTTAATCAAAACATGAAGAATGGATTTAATTTCAGGTTGATCGCAGAAAATGTGTAATTCACAAAGATAATCTACAAATAAATGACGTCGATGCATTATTCCATAACAAAGTAACTAAAACATGTTTGTAGAGAACCTTGATTTTTATTACCAAATTTTATAAACGAATGAGTTTTTTGATAGTCAAACCTGATATATGAAGACAAAATTATAGATCTAAATTTTGGAATTAAGAAAAATATATTGTCAAGCAGGGTCGTACGTGGGTATCGTTTTTGAGGGGGAGGGGAGGAAAGCCAAAGAAAAAAATCTATACTTACCTGAAAAAAATTGCCAAGTAATAAAAAAAAGGAGAGAGGAAAATTCTTCAAACTCGAAAATCCTATTTCGTGGGGGATGAGTGGGGTGAGGGATAGTTTTTTAACTTCTTTCAGATATATACCAGTTTTTCCTTCTATATATGACACAACGCATATTGCAACAAAAAGGGGGGGGGGGGG
>PRKT01000258.1:471602-532691 GCA_003671525.1 Saccostrea glomerata | reverse complement strand
CCCCCCCCCCCCCCCCGACCCCCTTCCCGCAAAAAATTAAAATTGTAAATAACAAGTCCGTATGAAACAATTTCAGTCGGAAGAAGGGAGGCACAACCAACTTCAAATATTTTTTTAACAAGCATTAAAAAAAGTAATATCAGATGTTATTCATCGTCTCAAGCCACGGTTCGGAGTCTGCATATAGCTCACTCTAGAATGGGAAAGGGTCGTACATTTTTGGTCGTGGTTTGCGACGATGGATGTTATTGGGCACAAGCATACGTATAGTAGCTCGATATATATCTGTATCTATTATATGTAGCATTTATACATAGGCAAAATTATAACCCCCTATTTCCTACGATGTAAAAATATTTTTTTTACGAGTGCGTTGTATAGACATGCACTTGACAAGCGCTTATTTTAGTTCTGTTTTAAATATGCATTAAGTACAGTAAATGTACAATATTTTGCGGGACTTAAATTTATTTAAAGGCGCATAGGGATTAAAAGGTCAGACACAAGTGAAATATTACATGCATTATATAATTACTTTATAATTTCTCTACGTCATGAATTATGACAAGAACTCTCTTTTCGGAACTTGTGAGAAGCAAAGAAATAGCCTTTCCGTTAAATGTAACAATAGAACACCATTTCGTTCAGAAAAAAGAAGCAATTATGACAGGAAAAAACTTAAATGTTGACTGTAACTTAAGTTCAGAAGACATCTCGGTAAACATTTGGACAGTACACGGGGTTGAAACTAAACAAAGTTTTTCAAAACCAAATATTTAACGACATTGAATTATTAATTTATTTTACTGACTTGATTGATTAGAAAAAACGAAATTTCGTCCTTCACTTTATCTCACCAATAGAATAACAACTTTACAAAAAAGGATGATCAAAGAATTTCTTTTAAAAGAAAGAACTGATGTCCCCACCTCTCTCTCTCTCATATCTTTTTTTTAAGAAACTGGCCTTCCACAAATTTTATTTAACAATAAACTTGGTCATTATAATTAAAAGAAGTTTGTTTTTAAAGCAATATGAGCTGCATTTTTGAAAATTTTATTTTGCAGGTAAAATATGCTATTATGATTCATTTGTATGTAATTTAAACCCTTATGACCAAAAAGCCCAAAATAAAGTTTAAAAAGTGGTTCAGAAGAAATATTTCTGTACGACCGAATATACAGTATCGTATAAGAAATCATTATTGTACAGGACGACAATGATTCAATTTTGCTTCAATCAAAGCTAAAAAAAAAAAAAAAGGTCTTCCATCGCATAAATAAACAACAGAATTTTTTAACTGTTTTATTTTTCTGTCATTAAAATAGTTAATTACAAATTTGCAACAAAATTTTCCAGTGTCAAACATGCAGCTCATATTGCTTTAAAAATATTTGTCGAAAGTAAATGCCCAAAACTCCAGGGCACCAGATACCGTTAAATGAAGCCAACTTTTTTTATCGACATGGAATGAAATGGCTCTATTTTTCTGAAAGGTATTTAAAAATATTTAGATTTACACGCCACCTCAGCAGAGTTTAAAAATTCAGGTTTGGTAACTGATAAAGTATGCTTAAAAGTAATCAATTATCATTTGAGAAACAACAAACAAATGAAAAATTGAAAACCAAAATGCAAAAGAAGGAACAGTATTTATCATTTGACAATAAGTTAAAACAAATGTTATCAATTGAATTTTTTTAGTATAATATCATTCATTATATTTCTCTTTTCATTTTTTAAGTAATCAAAAATTATCCAAAATGAATTTAAAATAAGGAAAAATAATAATGAAATAATCGATCATAATAAAAATAAAGTTCTTTAAAAAAATTTATTATAAATTCAGACACTCAATAATTAAAAAAACTTCCGCATTCTGATGAATAATTTATTGATTAATTTTTATAATGAATAAAATTTAATTCTTTAATTTGAAATTAACATTTTGTATTTAAAAGTTGGTTATAAAGTATATTATACGCGACATGCATGTTTAACATTTGCCTACCTCCCTGTGATGCGACAGATGGCAGCCCAATATGGGACAAGACAGCATGTGCCAACGATTTTATGAATGAAAATATACATCACGAGTGAAACACGAGTGGTATATACACTTATTTCTAAATAATTTACATAAACTTTGATATAATTTGTGTTTTGCATTACAGAACATTAAAACATCTTGACAAGAGTAGTGTACGTATAATCATGGAGAATACTTTGAGTGGCAGTGGTCTCTAACTCAGATTTCAGAGTCGTCAAAATTGACCAAGAATCAAATTTTGTCTATGATCAGATCTTCAAGTTGAGAACCTTAATATAATACAGATGTATAAAAAAAAAATACAATTAAAAAAGAATTTTCAAAGGTTTCGCAAGCATATTTCATAGAAATTTATGCCTGAAAGTTTCTGCCAAAAAGCTGCAAGCGGAATATGAAAAAAAAATTAATCCAGTGTTTTTGTCTATAATAATAATAATTATAATAACCTTTATTTATCCAGGATAACACAATTAGCATAAAGCTAGTTTTCATTGTGGTCCTGCATTAAAACATATTTACAATCACATAAGGATATACAAAATTTCTACCCCTCCCTTATTAGAAGATAGGGTTTCGTTTTTTTTGTTTTTTGTTTTTGAGTTGGATCTGCATGCCCTTTGGCAAATATTGAAACTTTGGTACTAAATTACAAGAAAAGAATCATTTTTATTAAGATTCTATACAACGCGTTATCTGATTGGTTCTAGATTATCACGTGATAGGGCCATAAAGCTTCATATTTCCCTGTTGTAAAAAGTTTTTTTTTATCTATAAGTTTTTTTTATTTGTTTCAATATAATAAACAATTTATTGTATGGATGTTCGGGAAATACGAAGATTTATTCAGCCCAGAAAATAATACATGTACATGTATTCCCAGAGGACTTCGGATTTAGCCAAGAAATATCATATAATCTCCTCGGACGAAACACTTGGGGAATGTGATTTTTCTTGGCTGAATAAATCTTCATATTCAACACGATCACGATCATGCAATAAATGTATATCAATATCACGGTATATAAGCATGGGCATATCGAAGTAAGACATTCTCATGTTATCATCATGATTTGGAATACATGTCACTTCAGACAGACCTTGGAGAAACATTCTCTCAGAATCTGAGACAATGACCCAAAATTCAAGTAAATATTAACATTGAAGAAGTGAGATAACCGAGTGCTCGATTTACCTGGTATGACCTATTCTCCACATATAACATTATACAATTATTGGTGTTTTTGAGGCCAGTACGAATAGTTGAAATACTAGTAGTTATCCTGATATTAACGAACCTGAAATTTAATGTGAGCAGGTGGAGTCTAAATATTCGTTTTGACCAGACAAAAAATAAAGAACAAATCCCTTACATAGTGCGATGTCCATTTTGGGTGAAGATCAATATCATAGTTTTAAATATTTCTACATTGTTGAATTTCAGCTTATCAGAGAGTTAGAAATTATTCAGTCGCACAATAAAGGCCATATATAGAGTTGACGCTTAATTTCTCTGTGGTGAATCTCAATTCTCATTATATCAGTGTAAATTTAACCGAGATAGGTTTATTATGATCTTATTCTTATAGTTTATTTCTCAAGCATCTATGAATTAACTTTGATGCCTTAGAAGAGGGTACAACCTCTGAAACTTAAAAATTAAGAGTGTCACAATTTTAACCATTAGTCTTGATATTTGAACTAGAAAACTGAGCATTTTCCATATTTAATTCTGCGGGAGCGGCGGAAGGATTTGACATTTATGCATATATTATAAAGACTAGTCCACAGAAAAGCGTAAAATGTTTTAAGAATTCCAGTATATGACAGCTACGTGCATATTAATAGAACTGTCCCACTTTACAAATATCAATATTATGCAAAATAAATGTAATTTACAAGCTAAAAGTTTCATAATGTCTCTTAAAAGATTTAAACTATGCGGAACGATCAAAAATACATGTATATATGTACATCTTTTAAGGGACTACGTACAATGTGATTTTATGTTTTTCTTTTGAAATACCAGCAGTTATTTTAAAATCAATAAAAGGGGGTGCGAAATCAATTTTAACTAAAAAAAAAAATGGGTGATACTTGCAGTGCCTTAAAAAAGGGGGGGGGGGATATAATCAATTATAACTTAACATGAAACAAATAAACCAATAAAACCATGCAATTAAACTAGATAATTTTATTCCTACCCATCACCACTACCCCAACCATCACCACCCCCTTTCCAAAGATAGGAAACATTGACTGCTCTGATTGCACTGTCAAAATAGAATTATCTTCGAACCAGATCTAGAGATATGATTTATAAGTGCTTCCTTTTTCTATGCCCCGTTATCGAAGATACCTTGCCAGTAAATTTTGATTAGTTTGAGCTATGGTGTTAATATTCTACATGTGTATTAAAATTTCCCATGACAATAACTTTCATTGAGTTTGAATAATTATATTTGACCTCTTCAGTCTTGACCTTGACGAAAGAGTTTTATCTTATTTTGTAAAAAGTTATCAAATCTAACTCTGACAATTGCCTTTGTTCAGTTGATGCTAGGGCTTTCATAATTCACATATTTTTTTTATTTTGACTTTTTCGGGTATAAATATTTGTGACCTTTTGACCTTGACCACTTCAATAGAAATTAACCTTGACCTTATACCAACAATTTTGACATTGACCTTGGTTTTTGGCTTATTTTTATAAAAACAATTAGCTACAGATCTGTAGCGTTATGGTTTTATATGTTGTCTTTGACCATAACGCTACAGATTCCGTAATGCAAAAAGGTGCAATTTACGGCGCAATATTTTTTGTGCACTTTTGGGGGAGAATTTTTCCACTTTCTAGCATCGCTCAATCAACTACCTTTCACTCTCTAATTCAAGTACACTATTTAACTAAATATGTATATTTTATCCATCTCCCAACCCTTTATAGTCGTCTCTACAAGTGATAAACTCGCTTGATTGAAATTATTTGTTAGATTGCTGAAAATTCGTTTCAAGCGAGTTTATTGCCTGTATAGAGATAACTTTAAATGGTTTTGAGGTTGATAAAATATACATATTGGCTACAGAATGTGTCTAGAATTAGGGAGTGCAAGGTAGTTGATGGATCAATGCTAGAAAGTGGAGAATTCTCCCCAAAGTGCGCTAAAAATATTGCGCCGTAAATTGCACAATTTTTGCTCTACGGGATCTGTAGCGTTATGGTCAAAGACAAAATATAAAACCATAACGCTATGTACAGATCTGCAGCTAAAGAACAATAACACTGGACATGAAATTTGAACCGTTTGTGTAGGACTTTATTCACAAGTGTATTTCTTGTGTCAGTGACGAGTCCCTTTCATGGGTACATGTATCATTGTTTTTTTTTTACCCTGAAACCTTAACCCTTGAGTTTGACCCACTTTTTAAAACTTTAACCTTAGCCATAACTTTTGGACGGTTGGTTTTTGGGCTTTGAAAATCACATGAATATATTATTTTTTTGGAAAATACATTTGATTTACTTAACTAGACCTTGGATGTTAACTTGCATTTGGAACTTTAACTTTCGCCATGAGCTGATAAACAGTGACGTCGGTGTTTCACAAGCACATCTTGTTGGCATAGACCTCGAAAATACAACTTCCAAGAACATATTATGTCAAAAATACAAAGCCTCTTGTTCATTCATTGATCCTATATAAGCAAACAAAAAAAAGACTCTGGACCTAAAGTTCACCTGGGCATCATGTAACAACATTCCAACCACTGAATTTGGTTCATGTTTTAAACCAGAGGCCATGACATTCATCATTTTGAAAGAGGCACCATTGCTCATCAGAACTATACACTAAGCAAGCTTACTTTGGTTACTTAACACCCATAGGCAGAGTAGGGGGACAAAATAATGCATTTCAATTAATCAGTTATATTCAGCAAAAGTCAGCAGTGCCTCACCCCACAGGAACCTCTGACCCTGGTGCCACATATTTTACAATTTTGGAAAAAGCACCCTTGCCCATCATTAATGTTTGACTAAAACAAAGGAGCAGATTTCATTTGCAGAATATAATCAGAGCTATTAGATTTTTAAAAATTGCACCAATTTAAGTGGTTTTGACCCCACCTACGGGCCCAGGGGGGGGGGGGGGGGCATGAAATTCACAATTTTTGTTCCCCTTCACATAGATGCTATATGCCAAAATCAGTTGAAATTTGTTGAGCGGTTGCAGAAAAGAAGAGAAGAAGTTCAAATGTTTAAAACACACGATTCACGACACACAGATGACGGACGAAAACAGAAAGCAATGGGTCACTTGAATGATTCAGGTGACCTAAAAAAGGAGGAAAGCAAGGTCAAAAATGATACGTTTAATAAAATTGATTATTCGTGTTCCAAACATTACTTGGGGATTTTGGGCAGTGTATATACATGTTTTTTAATCTTTAAAATTAAACAATGATACGAAGCAGTAAAATTAGAAATTTATAATTTACTGTTTAGGTTCATAAACCCTCTGCTCCCTCATATAAAATGTTGATTGAGCCTTAATGATTTTCCAAAAGAAATGTAATTTATAAGTAAAATACATACAATTATAGCATAGCTTGCGAGGCAAAAATCGACAAAAAAGACACTTCAACTTGGAATATCTATAAAGGAATAATAGACATTTATGTCATTAAGAGTTATCTCTCTTATCAGAGTATCGATGGACCTTAATTTTGTCAATAAGCTGCAAACATTTTAGCCCTACAGATCAATATATAGTAGTACACTTTTTGTATCTTCTGTCCTTTTATATGCATGTTTATACGGTTTGTATTTTTGGGTCCTTTTTCTGGCAATATGTTACATTAGCTCTAGCATTTTAATAATAAAGATATATTAATAAAATTTTATGAGTTTTTTTGCCACAAATTCCTTACATAAAATAACCTATAAATGGAAATATTATATGTAAATAAATTTGAAATGAAATTAATACAGGTGTACGTTGCATTTATTGTGTACAGATTTGAGCCTAAAATATAAAGTCACTATTTTATTAAATATTAAAACTTATACTTCTAATTACATCGGTTTGAATCATACATATGTATACTCATTACATCATTGACAAGTATTCTTCAAAACATATACATTGTATAACAAATATCGAATTTATTATCGAAAATTTTGTAATATATAATTTCTTAAAAAATGAATGTAATTGACATTTAAAGATCACTGAAAATTTAGAAATGTCAAAGAAATTAGGTTTAATGTCAAAACCGAACAACAATGACGTTAACCCATAAAACAATCTTTTAATCTTAATTCCAAATGTCTTGTTAAACGAATGTTTTTAAAAATAATGATTGATGATGTATAACTTACAGAAAGTTGACAGTCTTCAGAATTAAGGACACAAACAGGTGTGAACCCTTGGGGTAGGCGTTATGAGGGTCTATCTAAGGATCTGGGTATTTATAGGCAGTGGGAGGCACGCAAGAACCAATGGGATCTCGGTATCTCCTGGTATCTCCTGATACACGATACTGAGACGTCACTCGCCTTAGAATGTTTTACCGATTCCAGACTGACAAAATGTTTATTTATTCAAATTACGTTTTTTAAATTCTAATTTAATTTTTTTCCCTAAGAGATCAATAAGGAAGAATTTAACGTACAAAATGTAAGCAGGCGTATAAAATCACCTTAGTTTTCTTTATTCTCCATACAAAGCAACTTGCTTGCTTTTATACAGGTATGAGCTGTGGGATTTTCAGCACTAAGTCCATCTTTTCCAAACATGATATGGGATTTCACAGGAATTTTTTTGCGATGCAGACCAACAAATATATCTCACTTTAAGTGCTAGTGTGCAGTGATTTAAATTCACATGTAGATTAAATTTTTTAAAACTTTTTATATGAGTACATTAAACCACGTGTCTCCATGGTCTCAAAAAGGGGGGTTTGGGAGTTATTCCCGCCTTTACTAGAAATATGGACCCCTCTTAAAATGAATCAGAAAAAATTAATAAGACATACATTGCAATTGATGTATAGAGTAAAAGACCCCACCCCCCTCCACTTGGAATGTAAAAAAATCCCTGGATCCACACCTGATAAATTGAGAGCATCCATAAAACAGATATACGGAATGCATATACTTTGGTAAATAAGATATTAATACTTACAGGTGTTCCTTAACATTCCTTAATGAAGTTACGCAATGCAGTATTTGATATAAATAGCGATTTTCTTTTTACATTAATCATTTAAAAATCCATCCTCTTATAAAATACCTCATTCGTATAAACCCTGACTCCACAAACAGATCGATATTCTTGGTTATATAGAGAACGCGTTTTCTTATTCAATAAAACAGATGCACACAACAGTAATACCTGTTTCATAGGCAGCTATTCAGTTCTTTTGGTACATTGATTTTGTTATATGTGTAAAAATTATTTTGTTTGTACATAAGTACATGTAAAAGACTGATACCCCCCGTCCAAAGTCCATTTCTGTATACATGTAGTAACAATATTCAAGTACCTATGTAACAATAGTCTTTGACATAATACAGTAGATCGGTGTAGTTTATCTATGTTAATTTATTTCCTCTCACTGCAAAGATTTTAAAATGCAAAGTAACAGCATTTTTCATTCAATTAAATGACATTTGTTGAGATAATTCCAATAAAGGTTTTAATTAGAGAAAAAAAAACACAAACCGATTCAGGGAAAATCTTAATTTGATGGTTAATTAAACATTTTGAATTAGTGTGTAATTTTTGTAAACATTCAAATAAAGTAAAAAGAATGGTATTAGCTGTTTTCATAGCATAATCTGCATGATCTTATTTTAAAATCTTAGGTAACAGATACATAATTCATTAAATTTGAAATATTATGAGCCAGAGAAATGATGACACACTTTTCGAATGAAACTAAACAGTTTAAAATTAAGCATTACAAATGATAATATAATTCTCAGTTTTTATATGAACACATCACTTGTGATGGAACACATTTGTAACAAAAATGCTATTAAATGCACTCGTGTCAGACTGACATGTATAGTGACCAATTTTAACAGTGTCAAAACAATACGGAAACATGTCTGTGAAACATTGATGCCCCTATGACAGCTTTTTACGAAGATCAAATTTCTCAAATGCAAGTTAAACATATTTTTTGCCAAAGTAAGGACGTGTCATGTAAGATATTTGTGAAATATGAAAGACCAACCGTTCAAAGGGTCATGGCCAAGGTCCAATTTAAAATTGGACCAAACTTCTAGGTCAAATATATTGGTATCCAAAGGAAAGTCTTGTAACAAGAAAAAATATTTGTGAAATATGAAAACCATAGTTCCAACCATTCAAAAGTTTTGAGCAATGTTTGAGGTTTTGCGGACAGGCAGAAAGACAGACGGACGGACAGGCCAAAAAGTATATGACCCCGAATTTTTTATTACAGGGGCCTAAAATTTGTCCTAATCCACGATGTAGAAAACCTGTTGTATTAAAAACACACAGCCTTCTGGGTTTTATTCACACTGCTTTAAAGTATTGAAATGTTTACATTTAATTATGATCAGTAGAACAACTACTTACACATACTGAACTTGTTACTTATATATGGACACTCCACACATCCTATTTAAATTGATGTGTCTCCGTTGCCATGCACTTATATTTATAAAAGGGAAAGAGCTCTTTAAGGAAGAAAGATATGGAGATAACGAACAGTATTCAATCTCAAAGTCCATAAAACAATACAAAATATAGGAGCAGAGCAAACACGGACCTCCGAAACATCAGAGGTGGAATCAGGTGCAATGGAGGAGTGAGCATCCCTTGCTGACCGGTCACACCCGCCGTGTGCTCCTTGTCATGATCAGGAAATAACGGAAAAATCCGTCGTCAATTCAGTGTATAAATAATGGACTAACAATTAGTATGAAAAACGTGAGTCAGCATTTGACTCAATGATAAATTGTATTTGCTGACAAGGTTATTGTATCGGCCATAGAACTTACGAAATGATGACTGCTGATATTCTTGTTTCATCAACTTGCTTGTCAATAGTTTACCTCGTTTTAGAAATTGTTCATACGTAGAGCATGCTCTTGCATATCGAATCAACTGAGATATGTATACTCCGTATGCAGGTGATGAAGTATATTGCTGCATAAGTAAGGGAAGTTGATGATAGAAAAGTTAAAGTCATCACGTTAATCATATAGCTTGGTTGTTAGATTACCATTAACGTCTTTTCAAGTAAAATAGCCAAGTATGAACAGATGTGTCAGACTCTATGGTATCTTTTATCTCAAGCTCACCAGAGTATATCGTATCGACGTAGGAATCGAAATTACCATTGTTAATTGTCAATACGTCATCGATATATCTGAAAGTCGAGTTGAAGGCCACAGCAAGTGTTTTCTTCTTTTCATGCATAAGATTTTGCACAAATTCTGCTTCATATGAATATAAAAAAGGTCCGCTAATAACGGAGCGCAATTGGTACCCATTGGAATTCCAATAGATTGTTGGAATACCTGGTCTCTAAAAACCACATAGATATTGTCAATCAGAAACTCAAGCATCTCTTTGATGTCAACTTTAGAGTACTTGTGTAGACAATCAGAATGTGTTTTAACAAAATAATTTTGCAAACGACCAATGACCAGATAAGTAAATTTACGAGTTTCATTTTTTTATTGAAAAAGCAGCTGTCAATGATATAAAAAAGCCTGGGCTTTAATTTAACATTTCTTAGTCTGCGACTCAAAGTGCCAAGGCAAGACTAAACAGTCGGACATTTCAAAAAATCTTGTCAAGGAATGATTAAAAGCCAAAAGTCAAAACATATTTGGGTTGGTTATGGTTAGAGGGGTTGCTAAACGTTGTACATTGCCAATTCTATATGAGGAGGAAGAAGCATTAAGGTTTATTTTAAAGGGACTAATGATGGCATTCAGTTTGTAAATTTCGTCTTCTCTCTTTCTCTGAGCATATATTTTTGCAATCGGATGACCTTCCCGTTCCTAGACAGGATAAGATTTTTTTGTTTTTATAGCCTCCTTTTAAATTCATCAGTAAACGTTAAAAAATCGATAATATACACAGACAAGATTGTTTACTTTGATTTAAAAACAGAACAGATTTTGTAAAAATTAAGATGCTGTACAATTAATAAGTATTCACCAATACTAAACACCCAAAGGATCGAAACAGCGCAATAAATTAACGCCAAACAAACACTTAAGATTGTTTTCTTTACAAAGTTCAATACTGCAAAACATACAAAAATCGTTCAAATATTGATACACAAAGAAAACGAAGGTCAAATTTAGACAAATTACTTACCCACATATTTGAGTAAAACAGAAAATCAAGGAGGTTTATGGTCGTTCGTAAACAAGTCTGCACTTTCTCCCACTTTCACACGAATAGTAGAGGCCTCTGTTCGATATTTTTACAGCCTCTGCACTCGGAAGGGAAGATGATTGAATATTGCTCACAATCATGAGTGAAGCTAAGAGACGAGAAAAATGAACTATTGTTTTTACGCCTTTAATTCATACTAAAAACAATCCATACTTGAGTATAAACAATGTTTATCAAATAATTAAGGTTGAACTATTCTTTTTATATAAATGTACGCTGTGCGTAGGATTTTGCCTGATTTGATGGAAAAGAACTGTATAGAGTAGAAGGACAGAAAAGCAGTACAGAGAAACTCGACCATTGAACGTTGATACATGCATGTGGTTTCTCGTGTCCACCTTACGACGCCAACATCTATAGTGGACTTTATACGTCCATTAATTGTGGAAAGCTTATGTATTTTAATAAAAAAAGTAAATTCTGAAGATTATTAAACACATTTATCGTGTCCGGGACAAAGTTAGCTCTCTGTCTTGTATACGAATACCGGTATTCTGTATTGAGAGGACGACCATTAGATTCTTAAGGGTAGGGGGCTGGGAATTTTATGGAAATAAAAATAATATTTCCTCAAAAATGTAGAAAATAATGTGTTTCTAAACTAACAGGAAAATAAATAATCTGGCTTGAAAAATTTATCAGCTACCTTTCAGAATCAGACTAGCATCATTCAAGTAAGTAATTTCAAGAATTCAAAACATTGAGCTGACTATCTAGGTGGATCACAGAGTTATGTTCTATTTTTGTGGTTGTTATTTACGTCATTTTGCCTCACTATTCTTAATTTCTGTACATCTCTCACTGGAGCAAATTCTATAAAAAATGCGCTGTATCTTGGACTTTGCTTTTCCAACACTAATTCACCAGTAGCCGCACAGTATAATCGAATTTTTGTAAACTCTGTCACTACAGTGGATCGAAAGCTATAAGCTGTTGATATCATGTTTTCATCACACGAATAAATTTCTCATCTTTTTTCAAAACCAAATTCCGGTGTAATCAGTCATGCAGCCAGTTTGACTTTTAGGCACCTCTCTTGTATAGACATTTATTCTATAGTCATTATAATGACCTTGTTAACAAATATAACCTGAGAGTGGGTGGTATTTTGGTTGACTTGTTTCCTAAAAATTGTTAGGCTTTTGTTTTTATACTGAATTTGCCAACGGAAAGTTCTACTAGTATATATCTGGTCAATACAATGGGCGGGGTGATGGTTAACAGGGGATGCTTACTCTTCCATGGCACCCGATCCTACCTCTGGAGTTTCCATGGGTCCGCCTTTTATACCTCTTTTCATATATTATATAAATGTTTTGAGACCATTGTCGTTATCTTCAGCTTTTACATTTACCATTTACAACTTCTTGGTCATTATCTGAAAATGACTGACTGATGGACAATTACTTATACGATGACACTATATTGTCTACATGTCGTTACTACTTGTCGTAATATTGATAAAAAGGCATAAACTCTTTACGATGTTTAAATAGTGTTTATGCCTAATACAATTCAATATTTTTTATTATCTGCCCTTCTGACATTTGGTTGTAACGGCTTATTCGCCACCGGCAAACTCAGGTTCGAATCTTATTCCAAATGTATCAAACACGAGAGGTTCAGGGAAAAGTTTATCACAGAAAACTGTACAAACAGTACAAATCTGTGAAAACGGGCCCTGGAAACTCCACACAGATGGGATCAGGTACAAAGAGGAGGAAGCACCCCCTGCTGACAGAACAATCCCAAATAAAGATTTGATCCAAATCAGTCCAACATATTCTTGGTATTCGAGATATTTAACTGTATAGATCTATATAGATACTTTAACTGTTTAACTGTATAGAACTGTAGAAACTTGAAAAACACACATCCAACCTGCAAAGATTTCGTCACACGAATCTACAGTTCTTTGCAATTTCAGGTACATGTAGGACCAAAAGTAGTCGTAGAATGCAAAACGTATGTTATTCAAATGAATGCTAATACCCACGGGTTTCTTGCTTTTAAATTTTTACCTCAAATACAATGTTTACTTATGTATGAAAGCCTATTAGGATCAATCTCGAGAGAAAAAAAAATTAAAAGGCGTTATAACGCCTTTCGAAAAGGCGTAATAACGCGAAAAAAAGGCGTTATTACGCCTTCCAAAAGGTGTTATTACGCCTTTCTAAAAGGCGTTATTACGCTTTTCTAAAAGGCGTTATTACGCCTTTTCTAAAAGACGTTATTTCAACTTTCCAAAAGGGTTATAACTCTTTTTTAATAACCATTATTCTGCATTTAACAGGCCCGTGCTTTTAACCCCCCCCATCCCAAAAAAAAAACACCACCACCACCACCGGGCAACCCCACTCTACTGGCCAAATTCGGGACTTCTCGGTAAATTTTTGTTTAAATGCAATAATTTGCCAGTTTTACACACTACAATTAAATGTTCAGGAACCAAGCACCCATTAGTTAATTATTTTATCTAAACTGTAGCACGGAAGACTTTCCCTAAAAAGTGTGTATACTATGTGAAGAGGGGGGGGAGGGAGGTTACCCCATAGTTGCACTCGTACTACTGGCCTACTTGAAAAGGAAAATGGAAAGGTGTTATTTTATGTTAATAAATATATGAAAGATTTAATTAAAACCATCTTTATTCATGCAATTCTCTATATTCCTGCACATCTCACTGACAACTGTTTGCATTCGTATTAAGAGAAGGCAACGCTCTACTTGTGAAGATACGATATATGCAGATGTTTCTTGGAGCTTTGCTTGCCATGTATTAAAATTCAGGTCATTTGAAGAATTTTTTTTCTCTTTTTTGGAAAAAAGTGCCCCCCCCCCAAACCCACTCCTCGGTTGGGCTAAATATGTTTAGTCATGTATTCAAAATAAACACGTAATAACGCCTTATAGAAAGGCGAAATAACGTCTTTTATAAAGGCGTAATAACGCCTTTTAGAAAGGAGTAATAACGCCTTTTCGAAAGGCGTTATAACGCCTTTTCAAAAGGCGTAATAACAACTTTTATAAAGGCGTAATAACGCCTTTTAGAGAGGCATAATAACGCCTTTTGGAAAAGCGTAAAAACGCCTTTTGGAAAGGCGTAATAACGCCTTTTAGAAAGGCGTTGGAAAGGCGTAATAACGCCTTTTTAAAAGGCGTAATAACACATTTTAGAATGGAAAGGCGTTATAACGCCTTTTAGAACGCCTTTTAGTTGTAAAAAGCCTTTTGGAATGGAAAGGCGTAATAACGCCTTTTTTCGCGTTATTACGCCTTTTCGAAAGGCGTTATAACGCATTTAAATTTGTTTTCTCTTTAGATTGATCCTAATAGGCTTTCGTACTTATGTTCTAAGTAATATATAGAGTACCTTTTAACGAGTGTATCTTCAGATATCAGACGAGGGGGCTTGTCCCCCGAGTCTGATATCTGAAGATGCACGAGTTAAAAGGTATTCTATATGTTTTGTATCATTGTTCTCACGCACTGAGTATAACCATGATCTATCAATATCACGCTCATAGGGCATGTTCATCTTGGCAGGCCTATGTTCCCAGGGGTATATTCCCACGCACCGCTCTATGAAAATTTCATCATACCATTTCATGACCAATGAAAAAAGAGCACGTGATTCGCAAGTATAGGGCGCTGTTTTTCTCGAATATTTCTACATCGACAGCCATGGATGACGGCTGCGATTTTTTGTTGTCCCAATTTTTAGATACGGTAGAAACGGAAATCAAAATCGAAAATTCTGTAGGCCAGTTAGGAAACCTAAACATTTCACAATTAAGCGATGTGTACCTCAAGGAAGAAGATTCTACACCTATGGACTTTCAGACTATAAATTTTGACTTGGGTATTTTCTCGCGGGATCAAAATGATGGTGACATGAAAATGGAAACTTTTGAATGTGTTGAGCCGAACGAATCACAGAATCGAAGGTTCGCTGAAGCTGTGTCGGATGATGATTTGCGGCAGCTGATTGACTCTCAGACAAATCCTAATACGCGGAGAAATACGAAATGGTGTGTTGAAATGTTTAATAAATGGCGCGCATCTCGAGAAAATGTACCTTACATGAAAGAAATGAATGCAGAAATGCTGAATTACTGGTTACAACGCTTTGTGTTGGAGGTACGTAAACAGGACGGCAGTGAATATCCCCCGCGTACTCTCTACTTCATTGTTTGTGGATTACTGCGTCATTTGCGAGAGGAAAACGTCCATAATATGAATTTTCTTGATGAACATGATCACCGTTTTGCCGTTTTCCGTAAAGTTTTGGACGCCCGTATGAAGGAATTGTTATCAAAAGGCTTAGGCACCAAAGTGAAACAAGCTGATCCAATTTTGCTGGATGATGAAGAAAAAATCTGGACTAAAGGAGTATTCGGGTCACACTCGTCTCAAGCTCTACAGTACACAGTTTTCTTCTATAACTGTAAGATATTCGGTTTGAGGGCCTTTGACGAACACAGAAATCTGGAGTGCTCCCAGTTTGAAATTGGGCAAGACGAGCAAGGAAAATTTATTCGATTTACGGGCAGATCATCTAAGACTTACAAAGGGGGGCTGAAACATCTGCAGCTTACCAATAAAGATCTAAAACATTACTGCCAAGAAGGTAAGTTGTTTCTATTAGTATATTTTAAAATTGTACTCTACTAGATCTACAGAGCTTTTAGTTATTTGTCCGGCGATCGCTTAGTGTTGATGAAAAAGAGAAATGAAATAGAGCGACAAGTTTTGTTTTAAGAGTTATCCCCCTTAGATATTGATTTTCTACAGAATGTAGGCTAGGCCTACCGGGTTCGATTATGCGCAAGGCGCCGGTTTTGATTTCCGTTTTGAAACACAGGGCTGGAAAAAAACTGCTTCGCGATATTTGATCATTTATTCTTTGCTTACAGAAAAGTAGTACATCTTAAAATTTTCTTATTTTTTCAGGTGAACGGTGTCTTGCAGATTTCTATCGTACCTATCTCGAGGCTCTCAATAATGATGGACCTTTTTACCGCCGTCCCTTAGCTGTCGCAGGTCCTGTATGCGTGCGATATGGCGAACAAGTGCTGGGAGTTAACAAACTTAAGGGCCTGATGAAGGAAATTACAGGAAAAGCAGGACTGAAGGGAAACTTTACCAACCACTCAGGCAAGAGGACATGCGCTACTCAGTTATACCACGCAGGGATCGACGAGCAGGAAATCATGTCTCGGACCGGTCACAGGTCAGAAACGGCAGTAAGGAAATACAAAAGATCAAATTCAGCACTACAAGAGCGTGTTTCCGAAGTTTTGAATCCCCCAAATGTGAAAAAAATTAAATGTGAAACAACCACTCTTAAAACGAGTGAGTGTGAAAATATTCAAGATGAAAATTTGAGTCCGGTGTGCGACAGTGCTGTTGTACCTGAAAGTGAAATTGCGACTTCCAGGGGAAATGCCGCGAGTCCAAATACCAGCTGCATTTTGAAGCCGGGCTCGGTATTTAATAATTGTATTTTTCATTTTTAACTCCCGAGTGGCTTTCTTTCAACAGTAAAAAAAGAAATCATTGTGTTTTCTTGTATTAAATGTCTTTTTTATTTTATTTGAGCACGTTTTAATTTAATGTTTTGTACATGTAACTTACACTGTAAACACAGAAATTGCAATAAAATACGATTTTTTTTCATTTCTTGCTTCTTGTCAGTGGTGTGATCTATCACAGATACATCACGGAAAACTGTTATGTATCAGGAAAAAATGAATGGCTGAGATCAAAGGAAAACCTCTCAAACAATGATACAATTACATGTATACGTTTAATTCTTTAAAACCAATTTCAGAATTTGATGGCCAGTGATGTTATGTTTGGCAAACATTGAATAACTAAACAAGTTCTGTTAAAAATCTAAATTCTTTCAAAAATCAAAATCCTGTCTCTTCTGTGGTTTGATTTGATAAATTTAGTGGTGTACAAAATACCCTACACCAAGAAACAATAATCTTTTTAATTTTTTTTTCTTTCATTTCAAAGAATATTGTCCTGCATATTGACGATAAGAGAATCTGTAAATTGTTTTAAAACGGCACTGATCTCATTTCAATACCAAATGAACTTAAAAGAAACTTTTCTCATAAAAAAATAATTGACGAAAGGTGCTGCCTTGGTAACGCATTCCCTACATGTATTTCAGTGTCTTACATTTTACAGTTTTGTCTGAATTCAACAAGAGTGTTGACTAGTGCATCGTGATATTTAATCTATTTGCTCGACTTTTAATTTCCAAGCTCAGTTAAACCATTATTAACAAAACACGAAATAATCTCTTAAATAATTCAAAATGCGTCTTACTTACGGCTATGGTTTCATTCCGAACTTCTTTATAGATTTTTTTTAATTTGCATAGTTGTGTTGTCTTGGTAACAAAAATTAATTTCAAACGCCACTCCTCCAATAATTCTTCAATGATACTTTTGCTGAGTTTTTAGAGACTACATTCTGATAAACCAATTTTGATTTATGTAGTTATGGTGACGCCGTGGTAACCTGGATACCTAAAAATAAATTAGGATTAAACCTATAGTCTACGTTAACTTCTACTTTTTATGCACCTGAATTTATTCGGGGCGCATATTGTTTTTGTCCTGTCTGTCTGTTTGTCTGTCTGTTGTCAACTTTAACCTTCGCTATAACTTTTGAACCGTGAGAGATAGAGACTTCATATTTGGTATGCATACTCCACTAATTAAGTACTTTCAACTGGCACCAAGGTCAATGACCTTGTGACCTTGACTGTGACCTTTATACTAAAAATAGCTTTTTCGATCTTTCGCCAGAACTTTTGAAACGTGAGAGATAGAGACTTCATATTTGGTATACATACTCCACTAATTAAGCACTTTCAGTTGACACCAAGGTCACTGACTTTGTGATCTTGACTGTGACCTATATGCTAAAAATAGCTTTTTTCGAATTTTCGCCTTAACATTGAACCCATAGGAGACAGAGACTTTATATTTGGTATGCGTACTACACTGATAAAGTGCTTTCAAATGACACAAAGGATAATTATCGTGTTTTTCTTCACTGTGACCTATATGCTAAAAAATGTTTTTTAGAACTTTGTTGCCACCGGCCATACAGGGCAAATAGCAGACAAATTTCATCTCATTTTAAATGTAAAACATTGCATTGTATCAGAAAAAATCTTTTTCATCCCAGATTTTGTAAAACGCCAAATACACTTAAGTTTTGTGAAATAATGTCAACGACAAATTTAAAATCGTATATTTATTTCTAAAATAAATGACACCGTCTGTCCTCCATAATTTGAATGTTAACATACCTTCATTTTTTTTATTCTTTTTTTCACTGTATGTTTATTGTTATACTTTGCACATATGTTATGCCTCTCATTTATGCCATTGTATCATAATTATATCTATTATTTATCTTACAGTTATGACGACTAATTTATATATTGTACCTCATGTATTACTGATGTTGGTGTGAGTGAAATAAATGAACTTGAACTTGGAAAAGAAACTGAAAATAGTCATAAGTTTATAACCATCATTAGACGAACAACTCGAGATGGACCAACATTTTAAGTTTTTAACTACGAGAAAGTTTCACAGACTTAAGAACAAAAGAGCTGGGATTGGTGATATAACTTTGTACATATAATTCAAATTCAGATTGCGATCCCCAGAGGTAAAGAAACAACAGTTCAAATATTTACATGGAATACATAATTTAGTATTCATTCTTAAGAATCGTCTTTTTCAAGAATAGCGGAACCAAGATAAGTGAAAACCCATGTAGACAGATGGACCAAAGTTATACTCAGGTGAGCGCTGTGGTTCCAAGACCTCAGCCACGCAGAGATAAACTTAGAAGTGAATGGCCATGCAGCAAGAAGCATAGACAGCTAGAGGAATATCGATCTGTTATCCTAGACTTTTCTTAGCGAATAAGTGAAAAATTGGTCTTTCTTACTCGGAGACTATCTCACAAAACATTTGACGCAGAAAGTGTGACACGGGCAGATATTGAAAATAAATAGAGGAACTTCAATAGTTTAATCATCTTGAGGCAGCTGATTCCGCATGCTGCTGGAACTATAGCTTCTGTTTTTCGAAGCTTCATAAATCTAGAGGTTTTTGAACCCGTCCAGAGCTTTGCTTGCAAAGTTGAACGACTTCTCTTCCTATAACGCTTAATTCACTTCCAACATTAATCCTAAATTAACTCTTCTTCCTTTAATTTATCAATATTTGGCTTAATTGTTTTTGACACCTTTCTAATCGATTAAGCAAAACCTGATGTAATGAACTACATGTATACTAGTATTTCTCCTTATTTTAAACATTGTTTTACGAGTATGTTACTATTAGTTAATTTCGAGCAATCTTTCAATAATTCGGGTCTTGTGAAAGGTGTTTTTCTACGAAATAAACATATGACGCCCTAGCAAAAGACCTATTTAGAGCATCATTGTGAAAGATTCTACATTCAAAGCCATTTCATATTACACAAAATCATCCACCTCTGAAGGGACAAGTGAGAGCTGTACGGCATTGTAATCAAAATGTCAGAATAAATCAGGTATTCCGTAAATTATCTGGGGAATTAAAGATGGGATTATTCTCAGTTTCCATGCTCTTGAAATTAAGTGACAACAAAAAACGCCTAAACGGCTAAAGCATTGAAACATTACTTCGATCTCCGGCAAAGCAATTGCGTGTTTTTATCATCGACATGCATTGCGTATGTTTTCTGCCCAGATATGCAATTGCTAATTACCGATCCGATGATGGTCTTTGAGGTTACACCAGAAAGCAGTCCCCCAGTTAAAAATCAAATATTATGCCTGCTAGTCATCCACTGTCTTGGTGTCCATACCTAGTCCACCCAACTTCCGGTTGCCCCAATTTTGTTGAGCGACATTGAAAAATTGTGCTGTGGCGTTTACTTAATGACTTGGTTATCTACAGTTTTCTTGTTTACATTGTTACATTGTTTACTAATCTACATGTAGTTGCAACAACTTTTCACTGGAAGAATAAATATTTGTGCATTGTTTTAATTTATTTTTTTTTACAAATCTCTCCAAAAGAACACACACCCCCCGCAGACACCAAATTGTCTGTTTTAGAACGCTCTTCTAGGATCAAATGCCGCATACGGAGTGATTTTTTTCCTAATTATTTAATTAGTACAAACACAAAGAACAAGAAAGCAAAGAAAAAAATAGAAATTTATCACTCCAAAAAAAGTATGGACACGATTTTCACTTTTTCTACGAAATAATCACAATTCAATTAACATGTAGTAATTTATCAATTAAGACATTTAAATGCTTTATTTTTTGCTGTAGTAACATAATATATCAATTACATCATAAACAAGTTTTGAAAAGTATAATATTACTTTCATTTGGTGATGCGTTAGCAATTTTGTCTAGTGTTTCAATTCTTTTTAAAAGAATTTTCCTATAACAACAGCGAAACAATTTTAGAATAAAACATTAATATTCATTTGAGAACAAGTTTTACAAATGCGTAAGAAATAATAATGCGGCTGTCAAATTCATACAGAATTGCAAAATAAAAAAAAGTCCGGAAGACAATATTAAGATTACTGATGGCTGCAAAAAGCCAAGATTCTGTTCTAAGATCTTCGGTCGCTTAGAAGGGCTACAATTCTGGTGAAAGGTTAAATGACACCCACCCCTCCCTGACACCAAAATGAGAGGGAACCTATACACACTGAGAGATTGGTGGTTCGTACGTTATTGGTACATACTGGTACCACATTGACACTGACTACATCCGGTTGACCTGGTTTTTCTCTCTCGTCAGAATGGAGAGGACGGTATTAACCTTCTCTATGCAACCTAGGCCCTGAGGTGGTACCTGTTGTTGTCATTTCACCATTGCTAAGATCAAATAACAAAGAAACACAAACAGAATATTTGCTGCATTCTTTTTTTATACAAGGTGACGATAAACCGTGCCATGCAGTGCATATGTACCGTTTTAGAGGACCATTCATCGAAAGAAAAAACGGGGCATTTAATTCTTGAGGACCAATTTAATTCAATGCTTAAATCCATACTGGTGTCTATCCATCTGTACACAATCTCAACCTTTATTCTACGGGCATGGGCCTCTATTTTTATTGCTGTTAATTAAAACATTGCTTCTTCCTTTGTAACTAGTTTGGGCTCGTAAAACTAGATTTTAAGGATATATGTTATGCTGATATAACTTAGCTCCAGAAAATTTAGACAAAAAAAAGAAAAAAAACGATTCAAGCGTTGTAAAAACTTTCGATTTACGCCGCCGATTTTATGTCGCTCACTTTGGCTCTCTGCTTTATTAGTCCGAATTTCCTCAAACAGAGAACTACAATTCTGTAGCTAGATAAAACGAACATCAAACTTTTCAATCTTGGCAATTGAAGTCGATGTTTTTATTACTTGATACAAATATACGAGGTAGAAAAAAAAATCATTTCGAGGTACAAGGCATTGAAAATATGGCGGGAAATCAGACTTCTTGGAATGTTCATAGAAAATGAAATTTCCTGCCTCAAAACTTATGATCTGGAATTAAACTTTTCTGAATATCTTCCTTGAAGACTACAAAAACTACTAAAAATCGAAATGCAAATAAATAATTGGGGTTAGTGGGCAAAAATTTATGCATATTTTACTTTTAAAAAACCAGAGGAGTTCCGTACAAAAATGGCTGACACCATAATACATCCTTAAATGCACAAATGTAGAAACGTTGATTAATGAGTCGTGTCTATTAATTTATTTTCATTCTGATATGATATATACACTGCGACTGTACATTACATGCGCTTGGAGAGGAAAAGTTGAAATGCATAGTTCCTCGAAAGAATGCAGTGTGCATTTTTTGAAACTTAAATTGGTTACAAAGAATGATTTCCGCGAAAGCTTATTTTTTGAATAAATAAGATTTAGCACTATAGACTTTGATGAGAGACTACCTATCAGCACTGATACCAAATAATTAAAGCCTCTTTATAAAAATCCCTAACAACATAATAATATTATTGCTATTAAAAATTCATTCATACATGTAAAGTTACATAATTTTTGCGTAAAATTCTCTCGTTTTTTTTCTTCTACATTTCTTAATCTGCGTATTTAACGGGGCTGGAGTCAACAAATTAACCATAAGATATAACTGTTTTTTTTAAAAATATGAATTCTTAAGTTGTCAACTATCATTTGCAAAGAATTTTTTTTATACATTTTAGTTTTAAAATTTGATCGTAGTTGTTATCTTTGTATCGAGCTGTTCATCTAAAGGAGATCAATATAGTCTGAAAATGGCCACAAACCACCACCACCCAGCCATCCTAAATATTATCTCATTCTAAATGATACTTATAATGAACGAATCGATACATTTCACTTTTTTTCCAACGTTTTTAAAAAATACAAAATTGGCCTTGAGATTTTAAGATATGTGGGGGAAAAATGCATGTCTTCTGGTGCATAATAGATCAATTACACTCCAAGCATAAATACCGTGAGCTGTTGTAATTTGAACTCCAAAAACTAAATCGCTTTATTGCACGAAGAAACGTTTTATAAATTATCACTGATGAAAAGTACATGTAATATTCAAAGTGTCGCAAAAAGAGACATTTACCATCATTAATACTTAATGAATTTGAAATGTCATAAATTACATTTAAATTGAACTCAGCGATCAGTGTGCACAAGATAGTGATTTAAAGAGGCTTGGATCGACACAGATTTGAAGTTTATAATTAAAAAATCCTCAATATAATATCATTACTTATATGTTGCTAGATCATTTCAAGCCAATCTTAAATAAAAACGTGTTTAGAAATTCTTTTATCTGGAAATTATTAAAACTAGGAATTTCGGGACGTGTTTGGTTAAAACATAATTATCCTTGCACTTTCACGAAGCAAACGTTATCTTTAATACTCATGAAAAGTAGTAATTTTGATTGTATGTATGTTAATGAAAGATATTTGAATTAAAACTCAGAAAACTAAGAGTAAAGGGGTCAGTTTAACAGTATTATCAGACTGTGCTCAGTGGTGTGTACCGAGTTAAACAAATTGAACACACCCGATAAAACATTTACAATTACAGACCTCTGTCCTGTTTGCAAACACATTATATATGATGTGATGAAAAGAAGAATGTTCATTTCCATTGAATTCTAAGAATATTCAGGCAAGTTCAAATCAGTAAACTGAATTCATTTTGTGAACATAGAAAGAATAGGAAAGGCTAAGACCCCTTTTTAGCCCACTGATTTATGGTGTCTCAATAATTCATCATTACAAACTTGTTGTCATGATACCTCTTTCAAAATAAGCATGATTCCAAATTTTGAGGTACAATAAGGTCTCTGGAAGATCACTAAATGTGTCAATTTCAAAATGTTCCCATATTTATGCAAATTTTCATTATTTTTTATTTAATAGCACATTTTGTATCAGAAAACAGGGACACAAACTTTCATATACACCAAATTTACATATTTCATGTATAAGATGCTTTTTGTGATTCAACCAACAAAGCCAGAATGGGAGAGGATCGTACATTTTTGCCGTGGTTTGCAACAATGGGCAAGTTTTTGCTCTATCTTTCCTGAAGTGAAAAGTATCTCAATTTTGATGAAATAACATTAGAATTGAGGATCGTGTAATTGGGTAATATGACTGTCCAACTTTACACACTCACATACTCACCGAATCAAAATTATTGCTGGTTTAGAAACAAGAAACATTTTACAGTTCTCAACTGCAAACTCTCACAAGTTTAAGTGTTTTGTTTTTTCAATAAAATGAGGGGTCAAATTTGTCTGTTGCTTTACCTTAATTGTCCTTTAAAGTGTATACAATACAACTGTCCAGGTCCCTTTAAGTTAGTCTGAAGTGTATAACATTTCACTTCCAATATTAAAATCATTAACCAATAAAGTGTTATAATGTCATATTAAAATAACTTTTAAAACAATTTATCAAGATATAAAAAATTAATCTTCAATCATTAACAAGTAGTTTTTATTAAGTTTATAAGGAAAACAACTTTGAAATAAAACTCAAAAGAGAAAATTTCAAATATTATTTACTAGAATAAATATTACACACAAAATAAGTCCTCAAATTCACCTCTCCGTTCTTCCCATGAAAACTTTGAAATGTCTATCTACAATTTAGAACATGAGAACTACATTAAACATACATGTGGAATTTTTTTTTTTTATAATCTATGGAGTCAATTTTTTCTTTGCTGTTACTTTTACAAAACCAAGTCTGATTTGATATAGTTTAACAACATTACAGATAACTCTTATTTGGATAAGCAGCAATCTGTCTTTACTTATTAACTGATTGTTATTTAGCAATCTGTCTTTACTTATTAACTGACTGTTATTTAGCAATCTGTCTTACTCATTAACTGATTTTTATTTCCTGAAAATTGAGTCAAATACACAATTCAAACAAACCTGTATCTTATGTTCTCTGACCAGTTTGGGATGAAGACAGAATCTTCTTAATGTCTTAAACAACTGATTGTCTGTATTATACAAATACTGCTCTAAAACAAAAACATAAGAGTAACTCATTACTTGGTGATACCTCATAAAGTTATTAATTTTACACTTATTTTTACATTTTTTATTACATGGAGTTATTTCAAGAATTCAAATTTCTGTGGTGCAACAAAGTAGGAATTTTGAGGTAGGTAAACATACAATGTATTGATTCAAAATTCGAAAAAGCTTACTGAAAGGGAATAAGGAAATTAAATAAAAAATTTATTTGTTTTAAATAAAGAACATATGTTTTTCATCATATTAGAGATATATTAATGTTGATACATCTTGAAATGAAAACCTTTCTACACCTACTTGGATATATCTCAGGATAGACCAAACGATTTGGACACAAGGGATAACATTTCATTTGGACTGCTTCCAACCTGTTTTAAAAGAAAGTAAAAATTCTGAAGAAGGAAACTAATGCAACTTTTAAAAAAAAAAGCAAACCCCATGAAGAGAGTTTTACTCTAACAGACCCAAAGTATAAGGGTGAAAGAGTTTTTGGAAAGTAATCTTTTGCTTTCCTGTATGGAAAAAAATCTTTTACTGCCTTTATTTTTTTTGCTGAAGTTTTAATGCGAAAATTTTCATTTGAAGGTTGCTTAGAAAATTGGAAGCCCCCCCTCCCCCCAATTTTTGGGGGAGTTTGGGAAGCACAATTTGTTTTTTAATTTTTTAATTTTTTTTTTGGGGGGGGGGGGGTAATTTCTATGGAGGGCTACCCACCCCAAATCCATTTTAAACCACATCCTATATAAATATATATGTTACAAAATCTTCTATTACCATATTATAGTTAGAGGGTAAATCTTACATGGAAACTCCAAAGAATTCATGCAAGGCAGTAGAAACAGCTACATCTGCTTTTTCAAGGACACGTTGAAATTCTGCCTTGCTTGGTACAAATCCCCAGTGTTCCAAATGTTCCTCAAGGATTGGCTTTGACTTCTCAAAAACCTCTAACAAAGAAAGAGAACAATTACTGCACCCAATGTAACCCAGGATTTTGATACATAGTACAGAAAAAAATTGCATCGTATGATTTTCCAAACTGCAAATCATCCTCCATCAAGTCCCTGAACTCTGCAGGGAAAGTCGAACTTTTATAGCATTAAACAATGTAAATTGCATCGTACGATTTTATGAACTACAAATCCTTCATCGTACGAGGCATTACTCGGCCAAAAAAATAAGCTTTATGAAAAGAGTACTTCTGCACTATATCATCAATGAATTTTTTTCCCTATTTGTTGGTGAGGAAATTGATATGTTTGTTTTTCTACAATACCTAGATTATCAGTAAACTGTTCGCCAAGGACAGACAGCTTAAATCGACACCCCTCTTTGTGTAAACGGATGACAGTGCTAAAGAAGGATTCAGGCCCCTTGTCATGCTCCCTGAAATAAATATTTTGTTTACTGCTCTCTCGATTTTAGATTTTGAGACAGATATCAAAAAGGCTTAAAACACTTGATATTTGATTGATTGTCATTGCTGATGAAAGTCATGTACACAGTATCACATTACAGTTTCTAAATATTGCTCTACTTTCTTGCTCTACAAAAAATATTTGTTCTTATTCTTAAGATCATTCTTTGGTATGATAATTGAAAGGAATTATATAATAAATTCAGTAGTTTTAATATGCAATTTTAGTACATATTACCAAAATAAGTACAGTTTACTTCAACATATGTAAAAGTCAATTACAGCTAATTCAGATAGAATTCTTTATTTTACCATCTGTGAGCCCATACAATATGCAAAGGCCTCTCTTCCAGTTCAGACAGATTTTTCTTTGACACACTATTCTGAAAGTCATAGGCATTATGGACTTGATTAACAGAATGGTCTGTATTTTTTGGCATCTGATCCATGGAGTTTGAAGTCACTGTATATGTTCTATTAGATTGGTCAATAAGTGTCTGGCCAGTATTTGATGTCAATAATTTTTGTCTCTTGCTAGTTTCTCCTTCACTTGAATCCAATTCTAGCTTCTGATTGGGTGTAACACTGACAGACTCCTGTGATTCTAAATCAAGATTCTCATTGGTTGTTAATCTCTCACATTCTGAATCAGCCCCCTGATTGGACAATATTGTCTTTGAGGCTCTGCTCCGATTGGCTGAAAATTCCTGAGAAGCTGGGTTACTGATCTGATTGGGCAGTGATGAATAGGAATCCATCTGCTTTACCTGATCAGTTGAAAACTTTCTATCTGAAAACAGAGTTCATTTTACCCACTTAATATAAAATATTTTAAATTTTATTATAAAATTCAAATATAAGAATTTATGTATCACTGATGTGATATGACAGTGATGCCCCCCTTCCTTTTAATCATGACATGCAAATCTGAATTTTTATCAGTACTGTTTTGAATTCATCAACAACATCAAAAAGATAGCTAGCCTACATATCTATATTTATTAGGAGTGATTTGAGCATCCTGAAATTGAGTTATCTGAAAGTTCCATCCTTGACTGATAATAACCTTTTACTTTGTATGCAGCCATGATGTGGTAATAGCTTTACAACAACAAGTGGTCAGTGGATCATTGCACTCACTCGAGTCACATGATAAATGAATTTTTGATACATTTTTATTAAATTTCATGTATCCTAAATATGGTAATAAACTTTAATTATGTTTTACAGCAAATTCTAATCTTTGAAATTTTAATGTTTAATATCAAATGTCAAATAAAAATCTACATTTATTTAAATGATTTTTTATCCAGATTACAGCATATACATGCAAATATGGAATGTTTAAGATCAAATCAATCATCTTTAACCATCTATCCTGACCTTGAAGCAAGTGGCCCTAAATTTACATCTTTATATAGATTATTTTTAGGTTTAAGGCAAAAACAACTCTAAAAGGTTAATCCTTTTTAATTGTATATTCTTCAAAATTGTTTCCAAGTAATTCTTCAATTATTTGCTAGAGTGCATGCAAGTATATGGACGGCATTCTAACTGTGGTAAGGACTTAAATTGTCTTCACACATAGTTAAAATTAGTGTTGGCTACGAGTATCCGGTTAACCGGTTAACCGTCGAACGATGCGAGTATCGGTTAGTAAAAATGCTATTCGGTTACTCGGATAAAATGCATCTTATATGGTAAATAACTAAAAAATAAAATGTTAATTTGTTTATAAGTGTACAAATAAACATTTCTCTAATTTTCTTTACCGTTTGACTTAATGATCTATGGTTTCACTAATACGATTGATTGGTTTTCACACTTAATCGATAGCTTTGGTTGCCAGCAGGTTATACAAGTTTTGAAGACCCAAGTTATAATTACCTCATTAAATAATTTTACAAGATGCTGCCAAAGACATGTACATGTATAGCTTGGAAGTATTTTAAAAGAACAGCTGATTCTATACCTGTAAAATGTAATTAATGTGAATTGGAGTTCTTGTTACTTCGAATTTCTAAACAATTATTCTCCTTGATCGTGACATATATCGGGGGTTGAAAAGTTAAACTGATAAACGCCATTGTAAAATAGCCTGAAACATTGAATATTTATTTTTTTTCTTATTTAATTATCTTTTTTGATTATTATTATATTTAAAATTCAAGATAATGCGTGCGTGTTCTTTTTAAGTTTATAAATGACACAATACCTTTGTGTTTTATTAGAACCGATGAGTAAAAGATGAGAAAAATGATACATATGAATAAATCATCTGAGTAACGGGGTACACGATCGGAAGATTGAACGAGTAACCGGTTACTAAAAATCGTCCGATTTGCCAACACTAGTTAAAATATTCTTACTATACTGAAATACCTTACACAGTTATATTACTAACTACTGCATTTTTGGAGGGGAGGCATTATCAAGCTCTTAATCTTGCAAGACTTCTAAGGTATATAACATTGTTTACAGAAGTGGCAATTGAATGATTCAAACAATCACTTTGCAACATATTGCCAAGGGTTGAATTCCAAACAGTAGATTGTCAAAAAAGGAAAGTTTAGATTATTTTATCAGCTTTCAAAAGTCACAAATTTTAATGTCCTTATAAATTCCACAATGGTCAGTCTTGCATTGCATTCATTAGCACATTGCTCCTATCCAACAGACATTTCCATTTCCACTGCAAAAGAGTTTCCTTAAGTAATCGCAATATCAAGTATTGCTGTCCCCTACTTGTACTTTTATTTATTAAGAAATCAGTAGGTTGAAGGGTTTAAAATATCATGTATCATGAAAGCTTTGATAGTCTGTAGGCCCCATATACCACCATGTTAGGGGAGTTACTATATGCAGGGAAATTTTCGTACCTCTTTTATTTTCACCCCTTTCGCCCTTGCCACAAGTGGGCGAATTTAAGATGGGGCGAATTCAAAGAACACAGCATTAATTGTTTAATAGAATTGGGACTGGGCAAATTTAAAACCGGGCAAATTTGTTAGCAAGTAAAAAACGGAGAAAATAACTCTGTATTCTGTATACAGTAATATACAATTATGGACTGTTTAGAAGGGAGACATCACCAATTATCAGGTCTGTGTAGGGTTGTCAGGCCGAGGGCGCTTACTCAGACCTGATAATTGGTGATGTCTCCCTTCTAAACAGTCCATAATAGTTTTATTATCCTGAAGAATATACAATTATCAATTAGATAGAGTAGAAAATAGTAATCCAACCTCTTATTTTCTTCTGCTCTGCGCCGATTCCATACTTTCAAAATATGTCAACAGAAAACTTTGACTTCATGGTTAGAATTTATTGTTTACCGATCCCGCATATTTAGCCATTTCTTATAAATAGGAGTTATCTCGCTTAAACCACTGTAGTTTTATTCAAAGGGCGACAACACAGTTGTAACCCTGCATGCTCGCTTACGCATCATCTGAAGGGAGATAACAGTTATCACCCTGCGTGTGAGGGAGACATCACGAGTTGTCTCCCTGCAAGTGACCTGCTCTAAACCAATAAGATTGACTGTATAATTCTGAAGGATAATAATCATAAGTTTTTAACCCCCCACCCCACCCCCAATTATGATCCCTATGTGTTATATTATTACTTCAATAACTTATTATTTTGTAAGATAGTTATTTGTTGTTTATAGACAAGGGAAAAGAAAAATCTAAAATGGTCATTGTTGTTTAAAATCTTGGTCTAATCAAAAGAAATATGCCTGAGTAATATGAAAGCCCTATAATACTAACTGTTCAAAAGTTATGACCATGCAAGGTTAAAATTTTCAAAAAGTAGGTCATACTCTAAGTCAAGGTCAAAAAGTCAGAGATATTTATACCCATTAAAAGGCCTTGTCACAATGAATATACATGTGAAGTGTGAAAGCCCTAGCTAGCACCAACTGTTCAAAAATTATGGCATAGGTTGGTCAAATTCTAAAGTAAAGGTCAAGAGGTCAAATTTGGTGGTACTCTAAGAAAGGTCTTTCACAAGGAATATACGTGTGAAATATGAAAGCCATAGCCCCATCCAATCAAATGTTATGGGAAAGGTTAAAGTTTTGATTTGCGAAAACAGACAGACACAGACTGAAAAGGCAAAAGTATATATACCCATGAATTTTTTATTACCGATGCATAAAAACTAAGTGAATTACAATGTTGTCATTTAATAAACTACAATTACACAATCTTACAAACATTATCAAACACTGGGAACAATCTTATGAAAATCAAAATATAAACAAAAGTTTATTTTTGTACATTTTCTTGGGATGCATGTGTACAAAGGTATCCTTGTCATTATGCAGAAAGTGATTATGAGTAAACAGTTGAAGGGGAAGGGATCAATGTATGAAGTGTGGCTCATACATCACCTGTTTATATATGCAAACATGATTGTCACTTTTTTGTTTACACAATGTAATTTTTATCCCAATAAGTGCAAGCAATGCAGTAGATTAAATATTTGAATTCCAAAGTCAAATTATTGCTCCCATGGAACGGCTTATAGATAAATAGCGGTAAAGTTCAAACCCTACCATTGTGTGTGATTACCAAACATGATCCTGAATTAATGATTTATTTAATCAAGAAATTATAAATTCAATTTGTACATGTATTGCATAAGTTTTAAGGAGCATTATTCCTTATACCAATAAATATGTATGTATTTTAAACATCGACCAAATTTCATGATCATCTTTTTATTTCTGATGAAAACCACATGGTCAACAAGAAATGCTAAAAGCAAGCCACCTGTGAAGATTTCTTGATCATTGCTTCTTGATCTTATTCAATATGATTATTTTTACAAACATAACTTTAAAAAAAATATCTTTCAAAGTTTGTTTTTTGTTTTTATGGGAATATGCTTAAAAAGGTTATTTTTATTATTTATGCAACAGTTGCAAGATTAATTCTCATACCGGAACTGACAACTATAAAAGAGTCCCATGGGGTCATAATTTGAACAAACCTGAATCTAAACCACCTATGGATGCTTCCATTAGTTCCATATTAAAATAGCTTATCATGGCTTTGCTATAATCCAAAAGATTTTTAATGATATTTTAGTATATACCAGGTATTCCTATATAAAACTTTGATCCCACATCGTGGCCCCATACTACCCCTACGAGTTATGATTTGAACAAACTTGAATCTACACTACCTGAGAATGTTTCCATATAAATATCACCAATCATAGCTTTTCTGTTCTTGAGAAAAAAATTTAAAAGATTTTACCCATGTATTTCTATGTAAAACTTTGATTGCCCCCCACCTTATCCCCGCCCAAGGGTCATGATATGGAAAAGTAGTTCATTTGAATATAAAGTTCACTTTCAATTCAACTATCAACACATTAATGTATGTAAAAAATCTTCAGCTTAAAACTTTATCAGTGTGAATTTTGATAAATGTACTTTAAGACAATTTGATCCTTGTTATGGCTTAATCTTGTGATATAAATTTTTTGAAAACTACATAAAACTAGAGGTACTGTGAGCAATGACTTCACAAAATGATACCCCCGCCTCCCATATGAATATGATGGCAGTGTCCATGTTTTGTTATGGGAAACCCAGAATATGTGTCGGATCAAAAAGTAAAATAAGAGATGCACAATGGCATTATGTAATAAAGAATCTGTAAAAGTTTCATCAAATTTCATTCTGTGGTATAAGAGGAGTTGATGATAAGATATGGGTACCCAAAAAAAGTAATAGACAGTCGGACGTACAGCAAGAAGGACAGATGGACATCCCAATTACTATATACCCTCCTGCTTTTCAAGCGGGGGGTATAATGAGGACACTTGAATTAAATAAAGTTTTTAAACATTTTGTTCTAAGACCTTTGTTGTACTTTTTTTCCTATGAATATCATTGCACAATATTATAATTTTGAATCTGTATGAAAGACAATTAATGCTCATAACAGTAAACACACTCATACATGTATATGTATACGCAAAAATCCCAGGCATCATGGATCTTGAATTCTTCAATCTAATTAAAATAAGATGTTAGATCCACTTGCATACTCGCTACACTAACATCTAACAACATCCCATAGAGGATCATGTCAGAGGTCAAATTCTATCAACCAATCAAATCATTACCTGCAAAATATGGTATACTGTATACACGGTTATTTTCGCCCCATGTTATTTTCGCCTTTTGGCAATTCAGAACAATTTTGTCCTGTGTTAAATTAGCCCATTCATAGTTCTGTTTAAATAATTATGCTGTGTAAGGTGAATTCACCCCGTTTTAAATTCGCCCAATCAAAAAGAGGATGGAAGGGGCGAAAATAAAATGAGGGCGAAATTTTCTTTGTATACAGTATTTGTTGAAGCAAATAAGTCTAGAGTTGTTCCAAATTTGACCTCTGACATGACCCTCTATGGGATGTGGTTAGATGTTAGTGTAGCAAGTATGCAAGCAGATCTAACATCTTATTTCAATCAGATTGCATGGATCTTATTCTTAGGATATAATAAAACACTTCGTGGCTATAGCTTAATGACTAGTAATCTATCTGCTCAAGTGACCAAGCTAAAATATTGTAACCCTGTCTTAGCAGGAATTTGACAATGTTATTGATGAAATTATACAAGAAAGTAGCTAAAGGCAGATAACTCTTAAAACATTGTATGGCTTAATTTGTGGCATTGGCAGATAATATCTCTCTATGAGAAATAGACTTACCGAGTAAAGGGAAATAAATGACTTGACATTTAGATCTGATCTGGGCTGCCAAATTTTTGGGTCGATAGTCTGGGATAATGTGCAGAAAATGGTTGATGGAGGATAAGAAAGATTCCATGTTGTGATGGGAGTTAAAGATAACACTGTCTGCAACTAAACTGTAAATAAAAAAAAAATCTTAAATATTTTAAATAATGAAAATCAAAAAATAAATATAATGCACAGTAAAACTTGCTGAATCTGGCCATAAGCAGTCATAACTGTCATGTATATTTTCACTGGATTCAGATAACATATCCATATTGGATAACAATGAATCCTCACCAAAGCTGTCTAGACTACAATAAACCAGTACATCTTTTGCAAAAAGTGTATCGATTTTCATATGCCCACATATAATTTCCTCTAAACCCAGATAGACCAGAAAGCAGTTATATTTATATTTTAAACATTATCAGAATTTCAAAAAATATAAATAACCCACATAGAAATTTGTAAACTTGTAACTATTCAGGTCATGTTTACAGTAATTATAAACTGAAAATATTATAGCAAGGAGTTTTAAACTTATAGACTGTTCAGTGAAAAATGAAATCGATAAAAATCTCACCATGACAGAATTTGGTTATAGCCATGCTGAATGTCTCTGTCCTTCTTTTCTCTCACAGGATAAACAAGCTGATTTTCATGAAAATAAATGATTTTCTTCATTGGTGCCAAGTCTGGTCTAAGAGCTATTAGCTCAGCTAAATTCAGGACACTACTGCAGAAAAGGACCCTGTTAAAAAAGATACAATTTTTGACTTCATGACAATGCTAAGAATTCTAAGAAATTGCAATCATCAATACTGTTCAAGTAAATCAACTATTATTAGAATGTGACAAGTATTCTCAAGTTTCACAACATCATTACATTCTTTATATGTGTCAATATTTATAATAGCAATTAAACTATTTGTTGGATCATGAATTCAATATGCAGATTTTTTTCTAAGATGTAATAACTAAGAGCAAAGAATGATTTAAGGAATCACTGTCTAGTTCGTATAGTATGCCAGGGCATCAACAATAGTGGGAAACATGGGATAATTTGCATAACGGGCAAAGCCCGTTATGCATAAATTATCCCGTTTCCCACTATTGTTGATGTCCCTGGCATACTATACGAACTAGACAGTGATTCCTTATATTTCCATTTCATTGTGAAATAAAATTGTAGATTTAGACTTTAAAAATGCAGACATACACGAGGATTCCCATCCCAATTTCTATAGGCCTCGCCAACTGATGTCGAACACAACAGCAGCCACACGAAATTTGCATGCATATTTTGCCTCCTTAGCGTCAGACTCAGAGACGGATGCGCATGAGATTTGCATGCATACTAGGCCTCCTTAGCTCCTGACCTATCGACCTTCCTAATTTACATTCCGGCAGAAATATCAGGAAATCAACTCTGCTTACTTTCAAAGGGTTATCATAGAGAAAAAATTTAGAAATGGAAATATTTTCAAACTGAAAGTTGTCAAAAATAATAATTGGTTCACATTTCTGTAGCAAACAAAATCAGAGCCTCCTCTCTACTTTCTGTCATTCCTATAGACATATGGTTATTAACAGACAATCACTGATATCTTCCGCAGTGGTTGCCTGACATTTTGCTAATTCTTTTTGGGCACAGTGTTCACCTGTGTTTTATTGGTCCTTTCTGCTCGAAAATGATTTTAAAAATTTGCCCCTCTGTATTCCTTTTCCATAGACGCATAAATTTTCTGGGGTATCAGATTTTGTTCATTTGTTATCTATAACGGTTTTGTGGGCATTAAATTTCATCATTTGAAAGTAAACCTATTCAATATACAGTGCTCCCCCGTTATAATTCCCCCCGTTATAATGCCACCCCCGCCTACCGCCCAAAAAATTCCAAGTCCCGATTTCCTCGCTATATAAAACCCCGTTTTACCGCCATCCCCCGCCTATCGCCATCCGCCAACGTATTCCAGGTACAAAACTTCCCATTACCGTTATAATCACCCCCGATAATTACCGCCAATAATGACACTAGTTGGTTTGTTTTTTGACAATCGGATCGGTAGGTCCGCGTTTTAATTAAATAAAACGAAAAACATTTATATCAGAATAATTGAATAACCTTTTACAAAAACTTTTTTGTGAACATGTTTGAGAACTAATCTATATTAATCAGTAAATACCATTGGTCATCACATTGTTTGGTAAGTTTTATTGATTTGACTCTACAACCTTATCTATATTCCAGATTTTGTCTGTAAAAATCTCATAAGTAAGAAACATTTTTATGGAGCAAATGACAATGGATTAAAAAAGTGTATGAAATTGACGTAAGTACTGAACTTCACAATTAGTATCAATTTCACAGGTGTCATGTGCAATGGAGCGTAGCTAATCCCTGTCGGTTGTCTATGGTGCGTAAAATTCACAAGATGATCAAGCCATGCTGTGTTTACAAACAGTAATTGGAGTTGTTACATTGGATCCAAGTTTCTAGGTGTGAAAAACTAAATATCATGCGTACATGGCGTAGATATGGTCAATTTAAAGAAGTGTTCAATATGGCAGATATGGTACGTTTAATTAGTTTTGAATACAAGGACGCCAGACGTGGACTGGAAGTTTTGTCTAGTGATCCGATATTTGGGCCTCTAGACCTGGCATCAGAAAAAAAAACGTTTTGGTTTTTATTAAATAATAAAATAAAACAATCTTCAATAAATATTAAAAAAGTAAACTGATAACAAAATAAATAAATAAATAATTTTATAACATTACTAGTGAAAGAGACAATTTCTTCTGCTTCTAAGTGCCTCATTGTATCCCCCCGTTATAATGCCACCCCCGATATAACGCCAAAATTGCCGAGGTACAAATGTTGGCGGTAAAACGGGGGAACACTGTATATCATCCTATGAAAATTTTGTTTGGGATGTGTTTATAATTGTTAACAATGAAATTAACAAAATTTAATCCCAATTAAATTTTTTTGCGTTAACAGTAATATAAATTTGACCAAACATATGGCTTCAAATATGAATAAATAAACCCAAGTGGCAAGATTAGTTCAAATTGGAACAGTGGTTTTGGAGAAGTGAGAATTCAAAGATAAAAAAAAAACAACAGACAACAGATGACAGAAAAGTTTGCATGTGCAATTGGCTCTGGTGCATAATGCTTCAGAAATTCCACTAAAAGTTGGTATATGTGTTTTATCAATAGATTTGATCTTTTTCACTAGTACTTCAACTCACTTATAATTTTCGGAGACAGGTATATTTTGAGCCAAGTACAGAGCAGCGACCCTTGATCTCCAGTGCCATTTTTTGGCTGTCATTGTAACCAAATGACAATTTGGGATTGTATTGTAAATCATATCTATTAGCTGCTTGTGTGAGCCCCCGTAGAATGGTTCTACCAAGAGATTCATCGCTTTGGTTTCCGAGGCTGAGTTCATCTTGATTCGAAATCATGTAGGATATTGAATATTTAAAGTAAAAAAAAAAATTGAGTCGACACAATATTTTTTTCCGGGAAATTAAAACTATTATACTATCTTTATTATTAAATCAGTTTTTTCATGACTTTGTCCAAAGTTTAAAAAGAAAATCCAAGGATCGGCTTTTCGAAAAAGGCGGATGGTCTGCTTAAATTTAGTATAGACGTATAGCCTTTATAGTTTTTTAATTCAACGACACCCCGGCCCCTTCTTGAAGAATTTATGCAACAATGACAAAAAAGTAAACTTCTGGTCTTTTTTCACGGTGTATTTAGAAGTTCCTCCTCATATAATCTTAGACCCTTCTTGAAGGGCTCGATCAGGACTGTCATTAATATAATTTCATCTGAACATCGTCATGTATTCATGTATAAGAAATATCGCAGATTTCAACGATGTAGCAATAGAATTTTGAGTATATTTTACTAAAAAAAAAGTAGGAAATGTTTTTTTAAACTGCAGCACTGGAACATTCTAGATGAAAAAATCTTTCAGCAAACCAATGAAAAAAACAATGACACACAAAGTTCTACGTAGAAGACTTTGTAACTGTAAGTTACAGTATCGTTTTGAAAAGGGAAACTATGCCCAAAGTAAATTTGTAAACTTACATCCCACTCAACAGTGTCATCCCCTTTATGGACTGTTTTCTGTCTAGCATACCGTTGTATTTTCCAAACCATTTTATAAATAGTTCAGAAGAAGATTTGTTGTTAAATTTTCCCGCGTTAGAAGTCATTCTAAAATTCATACGAAATCTTCTTTTCCGGAAAGGTGCAATCTGAGTGATTATTAGTAATTGAGATGTTAAGATGATTGCATGAAAATATAATATCAGTAAATAATTGAAAAAGATGAAAACGATTGTAATTCTTTTGCATTATATTTTATTGCATAGGCTACATTCACTTATTCGGAAACTACAGATCCTGCACGTCTCAATAATGTGCTTTACGTCATGACTTTCTGTGCACAATGATCATGGCAAGAAGGTGAAGAAAAGGACTAGGAATTAGTGTTTATTGAATAAGATATCGAACGATTACATTGTGGTTATGGATGAAGAGGTATGTTTCACTATAAAATATCTGTCAGATTCTTTTTCTTGACTGAATATGGGTTGTTTCTTGTTGTAGGTAGATCTCGTATCTCTCCAGCTGAAAGTCAAAGTGAAAATAAAAAATAATATCTCATATAAATGTCACTACTTTTTAAGACTTGTCACATTTAATGATTTTTCAATTCCATGTTATTTTAATTTATATTTGATTATGTATGGAATGGATGTCTGTTTCATTTTGACAATTATTTTTGTTTATGATGTCATATCTGTAAAACAGGAAAGCCCTCGACCCCGAGTTCAGAGCCTTCCGTCTGACTACAGTGATGTCCAACCCGAGTCTTATGACCCTGAATTTATCAGCCATATTAGCAGCAAAATGCAGGTGCCCTACAATCTTGTTGGGGCCGAGGGGGTGACGGCGGATAACAGAGGGGTGTCAACACCTGATCTATCCTCCTTCACGGACATGAAGGTCCCAGACAGAATCATGGTGGCAGGTGAGAGTTTTTTGTTGTATTTTTCAACTTTTGGTTATAGCTTGTGCGTTTAATACTTTTTAGAAAGTGGCGGGTCTTTCATCTGTCACTTCCAGGGCATGGCTCCAAATGAAGCTGATACAAGTTCAATAACTGATGGCCAGATAGCTGGGCTGGTAGAGCATATGACTATACTAGTATAGTGATTAAATGGGGAGAAGGGGGCAGGGTTAAAATCCTTGTTTGGTACATTACATGTCCTTCCTTTTCAGTTACGAATACTCTCATATCAAATGCAAGTTACTAGACTGTCTCTGACATTGCAGCCCAGAATAAGGATTGGGAATCATCCACTGTTTGTAAAATTTATTACATTCATTGAACGTCTACTTTTCAAACATGTTATTGAATATGAAATCAAATAGCTCACCATTCCCAGCGATTATCTCTCTTATTGCATAGAGGATGATTTTTATTTTATCTGTTTTCTATGTTCAAAATCATTTATATTTTAAGGTTTTGAGCTATTCATAGGTGTATTCACAAAAAATATGTTCATGAATAAATAATAGTAAAACAGAAATTTAACTTATCTTGAAAAAAAATTATTGACGAATAAAAAAAATTGAATCGCTGACTTTGTGTCCCATTAAAAATTCCACTTATACTGTATTACATGTATTTGCAAGTTTTGAAAAGTTGTGAATTTATTTTTTAAAATTGTTTATAATCATACTTTATGAAGTTTCACTTAATTTGATTCATTGTAACAGGTGAAGGGAAGCACTTTGGAGGAAGACATGGCTTTCAACAGCTGGACTTTGATAAAGCAACGCCTTACGTGAATTATGTTGGACTACAGACCCCACCCAGGACCCTAACTATGGAGGAAGCATTAAACTTCCCCTTATTAGAGGACAGACAAGAAGAGGAAAGAGAACAAAATATGTCACAAAACCATCCCCGTACATATGTACCTAATGGGTAGGCAGAAAATACAGAAAGCCTCCCGTGGGCAATACTATTAATTAGTAATACATGTATTCAGAGATGTAATTTTAGAATAGAGGACATTTTTCTTAGCCAGAAGAAATTTTAAATTCAGCTGAAAGTTTGAATACTTGTTTATAGGGCTGGGACGATATATCGAGATATCGATATATCGTGATACATGTGAGGACGATACGCATATCGATACATATGAAGAAATATCGAAATATCGCCCCCCAAAATCTTACTTCTTTTTTTCTTTGTTAATTTAACATTTGGGGTTTAATATATAAAGTAAATAAGATAAATATAAATATAGATGTGAAAAAAATAATAATTTACACCACTTCAGTAAAATATTTTTGTTTTATAAAATATAAACAACTATTTTGAATAAATTATTCTTATTTGCGAAGAAAAAATTTGTTAAGTTTCAATGCAAAAACAGATTTTATAAGCAATTAAATATATCGTGATACATATCGTATCGTGGCTCAAATATCGTGATACGTATCGATATAGAAAAAGTTGTATCGTCCCAGCCCTACTTGTTTAATGTACACAAAAATTATAATTTATGTTAAGGTAGGTCCGTACTTTCAGAATTTTCTGTCAAAGGGATAATTTTTTAATTTAAATATTTTGAATAAGTCTTAAACTAACTTAAACACCCATGAAAGTTATATCTTTGCAGGTTAATTTTCATACAACATGTCTCAGATCACATACCTCGTTCAAAGTGTTAATTTCCATGAATGATGTATATTAAATGCTTTGTATGCACAATAACACTATAATAAACAAATACATACTTTCTAAATCATTTTCAATCACCTAAAAAGATTTTTTATCAATAGACAAGTGAAAATCAGAATTTTATATTGATGTGTAAAATTAGAACCGTTATGTTCAATTGTGACGGCAGTCAAGGGTATTGTGACGTGCCTGAGTCGACGCTGCGTTAAAACGTATGCGCAGATCAAGTAGATCGGGCCTCGTTAAAAATATCTCTTTACAGCCACAGGCAGCTGAAAGTTTTCAGAAAAATGTATGACATTCTCCTTTAATACATACATGTATTCAAGAAGGGTCAGCTGTAGAATAACTTCATTCTAATGTTTAATGACCCTTTCTTTGAAATTTTATTAAAAAAAAAAAAATTAAAAACACAGATTTTCAGCAAAAGCCTTAATTAGTGTCCAATGGGATACTACTGAACCCTGGGTGGGGTATTCATATTCTATGGACATATTTCTAATTTTTTAAAAAGTATTATATGTAGTATTATTAAAAATGTTTATTAAATAACTTAATTAGCCTATTTAGGAAAGATTTCACACAATGTTTAAACTTCTCTGTTTTATTCTATTATTCAATTTTTTTTGGTTGAAAGTCTGCATTTTTGGGTAGCTTGAGGCATTTTTAAAAATGGTCAAATAATAACCAAGTCAAGTACATTTTCCTTTGTTGTTTGTAAAATAAATCAATATCAAAATATCTTTACATTAAGGTTGGGAATATCTTGAGTACCATACTGTGTGGTGACTAGCTTATTAATTCACATTACCAATGGGCCAATTTCAACCAAGCTTGGCAAAAATATCCCTGCGGGAAGAAATTCAAATTTCTTTAATTAAAAGGGCATGATTCTTTCCATGGGGAGCTATAAAAAAAAAGGAACTCTAGATTGCTAATATTTGCAGACTGATGGTCCCATTCCTTATTTCAACAATAGGTCCATGGGTAGCAATGCTCACCTGAGTAACTTTGAACATGCTGTTCAGCTTTTCTGGCCCAGTGGTTCATTTATTGTCTTTTAAGTTTTTTTTAATGACTCCACACCATTTTTGTCTTCTTTTTACTTTTTCTCCCCTTGTAAAAGGGCTTGATCCTTCTATTTAACATTTTAAACTCCCCTTAGCCCAAGGATACTTTGTACCAAATTTGGTTAAAATTGACCCAAAGGTTCTTCAGATGAAGTTGAAAATGTAAAAAGTTTTCAGAAAGATGGAAGGACAATGTACAACAGGTGTCAGAAAAGCTTACTTGAGTTTTCAGTTCAGGTGAGCTTAAAAGGAACACAGCCCCCTTTTTTTAAGTCGCTGCCTTAATATATGCAAGTGTGCTTTTTATTTAAAAATCATTGTTTTATCTTTCAAGTACATGTACAAAACAATTAATGGAATAGCTATTCCAGCAGCATCTGCCATTATATGTATACGTGTCAATGTGATGGTGAATTTAATTTTTTGCTTATTCTGTCCAGTCGTTGTAATGTCAAAATATAGTTCAAAACTTATAACATCCCTGTCTGTAATGTGGTGTGTCAAATACTGCTGCTTTCCACACATTTCTTGAGTAAAAATATTTGGAATGCCATCCATCCAAACTGACACTTGCAGAATCATGTTAACCAGATACATTTAGCCCATAAAATAGGTAACTGCCTTTTTTGAAAAGTAAATTTTGCATAGCATTATAGAAATTTTAATTACTTAATATTTCAAATTCATCAAAATCAACAGAAAAGCTTAATATGCAAATTTTAAAAAATGCTTTTTGCTTAATTTTACAATTACAGAATAAAATACTCACCATTTTTCCCATTTGTTGACCTCGATAAGTGTGTATTCTCGAAACTTTTTTGGACAGAGTCCGAGGGAATTTCCACAGAAATACACACAGAATGTCTTTCCATAAATTATGAAAAGTTAACTATTTTCTAAATCTTCATTTTTCGCTAGATCTATATGAAATATGTAATATATATTTGACATCACTGATATTTCTTCCTTGCAAAACCCTTTTGACCTGGGAGTTTTAAGTTAGACAGGACCAAGTTTAATCTCTCTGATATTATTTTTGCTACTATATATATACCATTTTATAGTCTGTAAATACATGTACATATACAGTTATTGACTGGGTATTGTGGCAATTTAACATTTGATTTATTAAAACCTAGAACTGGATTCAAAAAATGAAGAAAAATACTATGTTGGACGATTGATTGTAATTAATGTATAAAAAGATACTTGTATTCGTATGTAAGGGTATAACAATTAACATTGCCAGAGATCTCCAATTATTTATAACAAAATACGACTTTATGAAACTGTACGTTCTCCAATCTAACTACTGTGTTAGAGATAAAATACCCCAGTAAAATTTAATTGAAAATATATTTTATTACTTTTATTGTTTTATTTTCATTAATTAGATACGAATGGAAGAATGATTATCATATCTTGGCTATCTCAGTTTCTTCAAATTGAAAAGAATATCGCGTGTCCATTACACAAGTTTCATTTGTGCTATGTAATAAATCATGAAAATCCCCGACATTAAAAGTGGGAAAAATCCACCTTCAAAGATTTTAAATAATTTATCTCTAATACAACAAATAATTTTTTTTTAAGTCTTCAATGAAGACATATTTTTGATCGGGATCGGCTTTCTCCAAGAATGTCAAGGTTGCAGAACATGCATTATAATGATTATTAGACCTGTTAATTAAATCCTTTTTGATTTGATATCTGAAAGGTATTTGTAAAAACAATGTTTATTACTCTTTTTTATTAATATGTAAATCATAACTGTAGTTAATATAACGCAGAAAAAGTTGCCCAGTGTACCATTTATTAGCCAATCAGATTGCGCGATTGTCACACACCTTTAAATCTATAACGAAGAGAAAAACAGGACGGTCATAAAATTTAAGGTAATGGACCTATGGTTTAGGTACGGGTCAGTATGGGAGATGGGTATAATTCTATACATCAACTGTATGTAAATGTAGTTTTGTTTAAAGTTCTTTTCATGAAAATGTTAAAATAAATGGGTTTGTCATGAGGTAAACAACTGGAAAAACGTCAATTAAACATGTTTGTGGTTATATATTATGATGTAAAAGGCCAGTATAACATGAATAATTTGCAGTTTGGTCTACAATATGGAATGATCTAGTGCCTGATCATATTAGAAAATGAAATATAGCCAATGTATGCTCAAATTTGTCTACTGAGTAAAAAGAGTAACAGGAAGAGGGAAATTAATTGAGATGATTGACTTATCAAAGACTCTCCCCCCCCCCCCCCCCCCCGTCAACTAACATTTCCTATAGAATAAGTAAGGTTGGGGAAAAAGTGGGGGGGCCTGGCCCCCCTGTTGCTACGTGCCTGTGTTTTACTGTTATTTTCTTGATAGATGTTATATGAAATGACAGAAGTGTAGGAAAAATACCTTATAGATAAAAGACAGACTATCTAGAACATCTTGTCATAGAAAATAATTTATTCGGTGTTGAACAATTAATTTTTAATCTTGATACTCATTTTTAGCTCATCTGAGCAGAGTTTTTCTGATCAAAATTTTTGTTGCTGTCATTGTTAATTTTTATCGTCTTCCCTGGAACTACTTGGCAAATTTCAACTAAAATCGGCACAGAGTATACTAGTACCTGAATAAAGGAGTTTCATGTTTCTTTTAAATCAAGGGTCTTGATTTGGGTCACAATGTGCAACGAAAATTTTACAGTTGAACATACTTGAATTTTTTTTCACAAGAACTGCAAAGCTCTGATGTCATACTGATAAGAAAGCACACACAGGTAGGGTTGGGCCAAAATGTGATTTGATTTTTACAAAGGAATGGGAACTAATCTGCCAATTATTAATAAAAGGGTCAAAGTTACTCATGTGAGCATTGTCATCGGCCTCTTGATTTAAAGTGTAAACAATCAATGAGAACTTCAGTCCCATCACAAATAAATATCAATAAACTATCATCACAAATAAATATCAATAAACTATAAAAAAAAAAAAAAAAATATGTATACCGGTACATATATATCAAAATTTTATTTTGTGGATAATTTTGGTACATGATACTCATTTACATATTAATCAAATGCGTAACTGAAAAACAATCTTTGACCTCATTAAAGTTTCTTTCAAATAGATATAAAGCTTTGTAATAATAATATTACTGTCTTCACCAAATCACAGATAAGTAAGACCAAAAACCAAAAATAGACAAAAATATATGTATGCATGCATGTAAAAAAAAATTCCTGGTTATTTGGTATAAATATACCTTCAAACATTGATTATGGCTATTTATTGGTAAGAGATTAATTGCTTTAATGGCAAACATTCAACTTTTAGAAAGCATAAGCACAATGTTAAAGCACTTTCACAGAAATATAAAAAAATCACAATATTTAACAATACTTAAACGATGGATATTCTCAATAAGAACTAAATAATACATGTAAATATGTACTGCTAAAATGTGAAGGATTTGTATTTCATTATGCTGGCACAAGAATACTGATGACCTAAATTAAAGTAAACTAACAAAAATAAAACAATAAAATCATATCACATACAAAACAATAACAGTAATAAAACAGGAAATTATAAAACAATCATATCACATAGAAAGCACTTGTAGACAGATACAACTCAATTATCAAATATTCTCTATCATCTGTAAATGTGGTAAAGTGTGTAAATCCTTAACAATAAAATACTGTGAAATCGCCTATTTTATGAAGGGGTATTATTATTTTTTTTTTTTTTTGAGGCATGATGAGATCCACAAGTTCTTGTGCACCAAGAAATGTAAAATATCATATACATAACAACTCAATAATGCATCCACAAAATTGAGTCCCCAAGAGATCAAAGTTTTCCCTCAATGTGTGATTTTACAGAATCATCCATTTTTCAAAGACAATCCAGCAGTGAATAAATACTTAAAATTCAAACCATTTGTGAATAAGAAAATGTCTTTTTGGATAAATTATATCATGGAAACATTCTCCCATCAGAGAACCATTTCAAAATCAAAATGTCTTAATGATAGAAACTGCATGTTGGAGAAGGCCTTTGTGTATAGGCTGCAAGAGTTTCTACCAACATAACCTTAATGTCTGTCAGATTGAAGTTCATCTCATAACCCTATTATGTTTTTTCTAATTAATAAGGTACTCAGCTAATTCAAAAAATGAGGCTTATGTAATTTGTTAATCTCTTATGTCATATATGTTAATTTGTTGACATATGCTAACTTGTTGTCATATGTTAATCTATTATGTCAAATGTTGATTTATTATGTCATATGAAAGTTTGTTATGTTATTATCACACCTGTTGACTTTTGACCTACATGTACATGTATGTATAATTTATATGAAAGTAAGATAAATCTTGGGAGTTGTTTTGGATTAAATCAGCTGTGATTTGTTAATATTTAACATGCAATACATTGATATTATGGCATACATAACCAAATTAATAATATTTTACATAAGGCCTAAACCTTTACACGTACAATTTCACACAAATAATCATTTATATAATTAAAAGATCACATGTGAACCATACCAATAATACAAATTATTATTAAAAAAAACCCCACTAATATGAGATATTTTGTAGCATAATTTCAAATTAGGGGTATACAGAAATTTTGAGAAATAAGAGTGAGAGATTAGCCTGAGCATCATAATATTTGATCTTATGTTCCCTGAAGATGTCTGTATATAAATGTTTTAAAATGAATAATACATTGGCAAATGTTTTGGGATAATTAAAAAAACTGTTTTTATCAAATAGCACTTTGATGTTTGGACAAGATTTCATCTGTTCTACTATCACAAGACTGGTCACATGATTAGCTATTTTTGGCAGCAGCTTGAATGGACTCATCCAGGTATTTCATGCCTCTGTATACGTCCAGGAAGGAGCAGTAGAGTGGTGCTGGGGCAATACGGATCACATGAGGTTTTCTCTCGTCACACTGAAAGCAAAATGATTAAATCCTTATACAATTTTAGATCATTTGTAACTGTACCCATTTGGAATACATGTTCTCTTATTGAGTTGCTCTCGGCTGACATCAAATTTGTGAAGGATTGTTATCTATCTAATGCCTAACAATACCATGGGAAACAACTCTTCAAATCTAAATGTTACTTAATAATTTACATTTCACTGACTCTTCCTATTCAAGTGTTTGGAAAAGGAACAGTTGCAGTTCAGTTTAGTTAATTTTTAAAATTACTGTAAATGTTTTATATTTGGCGTGTAAGATATTTGGCAGAAATTCATTTTTTTTTTTATCAAGTTAGGGTAGACTTAATTTAGCACTATCTGAATATGCTAGATATAAATGTATGATATACAAGACATTTAGCGATGTACTTGATTTATTGGACTCTGCTTTCTGCTAAGATCGCTAAATAGAATACACAGCTAAACGTTTACAGTACATGTACTTCAGAACCTACCACAACTCCTCTTTTGGTGAGTTCCTCAAACACATGTGCTACCGGTACAGAGAAGGATAGTGAGAGCTGTGCCCCCCTCTGGGAGGGGTCTGAGGGGGTAATAATGTCTACATGGACATGTTTCCAGTCTTCTACATCCTGATCATTCCCATTGTGTGTCCCATTCTGTAGCAGTGCCCCATTCTGTACCCCATTGGGTGCCCCATTCTGTACCCCATTCGGTTGTCCGTACTTTAGATTTATCAGAGCCTCCAGGTAACCAGTTAACAGTAAGGATTTGGCTCGAAGCTCCTGCATGCTGGTCTTGTTGAAAATCTGTTAAAAGTATCCAATCCTTTTTTATAACAAAGTCATAAGCCTAACTTAAAATTTACTCTTTTCTTATAAAAGACCCTCTGGTCAGCATTTGTGTAAAGTATGATTAAATGAGATTGTTCTTTAGAATTCATCAGTGAAACAAAATTTCATACAATAAAACCTTTAAAAAGATGAACATGTATCTTTTTCTTAAATATTGACAAATCAATATTAAAATACTAGGTGCACATCCTCAAAGCTATGTATCATTTGTAAAAGGAAAAAATGTTAAAGATAACATCTCTGGACAAAAAAGAAGTCTACAGACAAAAATGGTGATTCCAGTTTCATCATGCAATCACATTTAACATAATAACTTACTTCCAAACTGGCTTTGATTGATGGAGCCAGAAGTCCAGGTGTGTTTGAGAGTCGGTACTGTAGGGCTCCAGAGTAAGGGCTCCAGTCTGGGAAATAAAGGGATTATTTTGGTCAACTGACAACTACAAGTATTACATGTAACATCATAAGCATTAGAAGTTAAGACCACTTACCATGGACCACCTAATGAAAGTACCAAATTAGCCAACTGCACTTTAGAATGTTGCCTTTTAAAGGTGGCTTTACTTGAATATTTGCCCAATAGACCAGGGAAGCCCTAAAATGGTATGTTGCCAGCTGCCTTCAGCATCAGGTTACTTAACACTCAAGGGCTTTCATGTCATCTTTGGGTAAATATTCTAGTATGTCAGCCTCAAAGGCATAATCCAAAATCCTGGAATTTCCTTTAAAATTTGCCAAAAGTTTAAGCTTCTTTTTAATATCTCTTATTCAGCACAACCTAAGATGAAAAAAGTTAAGATTTCCACATAAAGCAGTTATGCTTAAACAACATTATATGTTTTAAAACATAACTGCTATATCGTGTTGGATGGATAGGAATAAAGCCAATACATAAATACAGGTACAATACATGTAGAGCACCTGCATCTTGATGGTCCTATATATGTGCCAAGAAATATCTTTAAAAAGTACATCCTGGAGGAAGAAAAGGAAATGTTTAAACTAAACTGAAATGAGTACTTACTGTTGTCCATAAGAAACCTGGACTGTAAACTGTGTCCCCACCATCCTTTGAGTTTGGGGAAATCGTTGTCCTTGTGTTTCTCATGAAGGAAAAATCCAGCTAGACTCCCAGCTCCACTGTTTAGGTACTGTAAAATAATGTGTCATTAATGTTGTGGAATCAACATTGTTTAGGTACAGTAAAATATCCTAAAATCTGTGTTGTACTAGACAAAATTTATCTACCGATACCTACCTACAGATTACCTATTGAACAGACACATCAATACAGTATGTGTCAAGTTCACGAATACTGTTAAGGTTTAAGGTTAAATGCAAATTTCATGATTTTTAAAAGCTTTGACTAGTACAGTTCTAAAATCTCTCTCTCTCATTGTGTATCAATGACCTACTTTGTAAGTGCACCAACAAGCAAAATCTACACCCCAGTCATGGAGTTTCAGCTCCACATTTCCAGCTGCATGTGCAAGATCCCATCCAACATAACAACCCTACAAAGGAAATGAGTGACAAAATTGTGTACTGAAACAAATAAAAAATCAAACCTTGTCAAATCTTTGGAAGCTCATGAGAAGAAAAGGTCTGTTGCTATAAAACTTTATATTTTAACAAAACAGCTTTAGAATCATGTTTGGATTTTTTTTTTTAGACATCCTGGAGAATTTTTTTCCTCAGTAATAGAATCAAAGTCTCTTTATCCTTCAACTAGCTTAAGTCTTCTGCATATCTTTTTGCACTGTTTCCTGGAAAATCCTGCCATACCTTTTCTTGTCCTGCTTTGGTGATAGTGGGGATATCAAACACCTGTCCCGTATAGTACTGTGCACCACTGAGACAAATCACTGCAATGGAGTCCCCTTCCTCCTCAATCTTAGACAGAATATCCTCTGTACGAATAAGTAATTCTCCCTAAAACAAACAAAGTCATAAAATGACTGATAAAAGCCAAAGTCTTTAAAATATGTTATTTATCAATAAAAACAAACAAACATGATAAATGATTGATAGAAGACATCAATGATGTTCGATATTTTGTAGTTTGATATTGAATTTATTTCATCAGTGAGATAACATTTTTATCATTTATATTTTTACAATTGCAAGAATGAGTAAAACTTTTAAGACATCTTATTCCAGTAGTATACTAAATTCTATATTCAATCTAAAACATTCAATCTTTGTTCACTTAATTATGAAGTATTCTTTGTCTATGTTGGAGGCTATGAAGTCATAGCGGGAGATCAAAATGATGCAGAATGAATATACCCACCTCTCTTGGCGCCATCAATATCATGGCTGTTTTGGGGTCATATCCATGGAACTCTATCTGGCTCTCTACGGCATACTGCAAATATATACAGCATAATACCAAGTCATGGTAACAGAATAATGCCATGTAATAGTAACAGCATAATACCAAGTCAGAGTAGGAGCGTAATACCAAGTCACAGTAACAGCATAATACCAAGTCATAGTAACAGCATAATACCAAGTCATAGTAACAGCATAATACCAAGTCAAAGTAACAGCATAATACCAAGTCATAGTAACAGCATAATACCAAGTCATAGTAACAGCATAATACCAAGTCATAGTAACAGCATAATACCAAGTCACAGTAACAGCATAATACCAAGTCATAGTAACAGCATAATACCAAGTCAAAGTAACAGCATAATACAAAGTCAGAGTAACAGCATAATACCAAGCCACAGTAACAGCATAATACCAAATCACAGTTACAGCATAATACCAAGTCATAGTAACAGCATAATACAAAGTCAGAGTAACAGCATAATACCAAGCCACAGTAACAGCATAATACCAAATCACAGTTACAGCATAATACCAAGTCATAGTAACAGAATAATACCATGTCATAGTAACAGCATAATACCAAGTCAAAGTAACAGCATGATACCAAGTCATAGTGACAGCATAATAACAAGTCAGAGTAACAGCATAATACCATGTCAAAGTAATATTATCATTCCAAGTCAGAGTAACAGCATAATACCAAGTCAAAGTAATATTTTAATACCAAGTCAAAGTTATATTATAATACCAAGTCTTGGTAACAACATTATATCAAGAACCTTTGAGGTATCAATTCTGAAATGAGTCAAAGGATCTCTATACCAAGAAAACACCTTCCTATTACTCAAACAGTATGAATTATCCTTTTAACATTTATTGACTTTTTGCTTAAAGGAAAAAACTCCTTTATTGTTTGGTGTGCTTAAAAGAGACACAAATCAAATAGCTTACAAATTGGTCCACTGTAGTAATTTTTTTCTGAACTTGGTAATGACTATAAAAATGGTAGAACCAGAACTTACATGATCTGAAGGAAAAGCTTTGCTTTCTATCAGGATTTTGTATCTTGTAGGTGTTGGCCGATAAAATGAAATCTGCAATATCAAACCTTCAAATCATAAACTGATTATTGTCCCGATAACAAATATAAATGAGGGTAAATTAAAAACTATTTCATTTGTGTTATGACAAAGTTTGTCATAAAATTTCTACAGTTATATTGGATGTCATATGTAAATGGTGATATGAAACACAAGTGCAAAAAAGCCATACCAGTTGTAAGTGGAGGTTAACTGTCAGTCCATTCATAACGGCAATCTCCTCTTTCTTAGCACCTATTCATCATAAATTGTAATGTATAATCATGTATAATGAAATAAGTATTTTGACGCTATACACGTGAAATGTAATTAATCTTATGTAAATTTTTTACATTACACTTAAACAGATCAAATATAATGAATACATGTACATATTTATATGCAAGTTTTTATTATGACCAAAATTATTTCATATTGAATACAATTTTGAAAACAAATAACCACAGTGATAAAAAGTGTCTCTGATGAGACTGCAGCTCATAATAATAATAATAAAAGGAATGGAGAAGTTTCACCTGCAGTTCATATTGCATACTGCTTGCATATTACAATGACTGAAAATGAACAAGATATTTTCAAGAAGTGTTTTTTTTTTTAATTTCCTATATATAAATTTGATCTCATGTTGTGACTTCAACAAAACCCAGTTGGCCACAATTTCTGCAAGATGCAGAAGGCCTTCATATTTAGTTTCATTTGAACTGGCCCAGTGATGCATAAGATTTTTTTAGACCATACCTTAACACTTAGTTATCTCCCACTGTAAGTGGACATACATAGCCCTTAATTTGAAGTTTGAATCCCCTTTACCCAAGGACGCTTTGATGTAAGTTTGGTCATTGTTCTTGAGGTTTTGAAGAAGTTAAAAATTCGAAAAGTTTATCACAATAGACCATGATGGACAATGGATAATTTTCAGTCATAAAAGCTCAGGTGTCAGAGCTGCTAGTGTGACCATGCAAGGGTAAAGTTTTGCTAGTCAAATCACTTCCCTTTTTCTTTTATCATACTAATATATTTACATGTTCTTTGGAAATTTAAAATATCATGTAAATTTAAGATATAATTTTTTACTTTAAGATATCTGTAGTTTTGAAGCCTTACCCACAATTTTCCCCATGTCTTCACAGAAGAACTCATCACAGACTGCCCAGGGTAGGTCTCCAGACGTATGACCCTCAACTCCCCTGTCAACAGAAACATTCACTGTAAAACTCTGTGCTCAGTAACCAGAAACAAAATCATAACATTTGCAACTCAGTGACAATAATATTTTAATAAAACTACACTGGTCTGAGAATCATACATCTTTGGATCAGCTGCCAAGTATTGGATGCTTTACTATGGCAAGAATTATTTTCTCCTGAAAACAATGACCTTGAACTTGCAAATCACCTTCAGATAAGGGTCAGGCTACACCCTTTTGTCAAAAGGAATCTTGTAAGAGTACGTGAATTTAAACCACTTAGAGGGAAACGGGTGGACCCGCAAAGTCAGCCCGGAGAAATACATTATCAGTCATGTGCTTTTTATATATTTCTCAGTTGGATTCTGAATAATAACCTAACTCTTCTAAGCTAGAAATTATAAAGAAACTAAAGTGCAATGGTGTAAAGTATCGGTACATTATATCAGGTCTTCTTTGTTCATAGTATAAAACTTTGTTCTGATAATTAAAGTGACAGAGATAAGGAATCTGATGTCCCTTATAAGTACGTGTGTACTAGAACTAATGGGTGCCATTCAGTTTATTCTTCTCTTTCTATCCCAAATACATTAATTATACGGATTTTTTTAATCCAATAATTGAATTACATTTATCAATCAATTTAAGTTACATTGGTCAGGGCTCAGTTATTATTGGAACAAAATGTAATTTAAAATAGCATCATAATATGAATAATTTAAGTCAGTATATTTAATATACTTCATAAAAGTGAACAAGGCAGCAGTATCTAAAATGCATCAGCAGTGAATTAGAGAGCTAAAACAATGATTTCATTGTAATTTATATCTGACAACACAAATAAGGATGTAGGAGTTCTATATAGACACAGAGATGCCTTATACAAAATAGTTATATAAACCAGCAGTGACCTTGTATAAAACTTGGGTCACATGATGATCATTTCACCATTATTCGACCAAAAAAAAGCTTTGCTTGAACAACCCCAGTGGGCCTAGGGGGTGTCAGTCAGGTAGAAATTTTCACCTGAGGTCAATGGGTTTACCTGTAAAACCATGAGGTCAATAAACAAACAGGAAAATCAACGGACAGGAGATTCTCTAGTCAGGGATAGACTGATTTCCTATAACAAGGGAGATTTATGTGTTTACCTGATCCAATATGCATTACTTAACCTACAGAGCTTCAAGCTGTGGAAAAAGAATCTCTGAATTCAACAATTTCCCTGCTTACGTAAGTACAAATATTGATAAATTGTTTTAGCTTACAACAATTTCCCTGCTTATGTAAGTACAAATATTGATAAATTGGTTAATCTTACTAAACAGTATGTGCTCTACCAATAATTTCATTCAAGTCAATGTGTTATACTTGGAATATGTTAATTTTTATCTCTATATAAGTATAAAGTATTTAAAAGATGTGATTGTTTTGTTGGTCATAAAACAGAAATTTAATGTTTTGAATGAATGGGTTGAAAGAAAGGTCGGTTGGAGCTATCTTTGAAAAAGAGACTCGACCACCAAAATGAGTGTAGATTATAATTGATTAAATTTCGTTGTGTTTGCCATAGAGGTGACAAAAAAAAGTTATCAGTTTAAGTTATCATACAGACCTGATTTCCAGTGTACATGGCTATACCCAAAAAATTCTCAAGGGATGTTTTGCATAATATGTGAAGATTTTTTTCACTTTTTAACATTTCTATTTTTAATTTAACCAATATGTTTAACTTTAACCAAATATCATTAGTCAGAGATGTGCAAAATGAATCATTTCACTCCGATTCTTTGCATTCCTTATGACTGATGTAGTATTTTAAAACCTTTACAGTGTCCCACACCTTTTACTGTGGTTTCATCAATATTCGTTGAGCACCAATTTTCGTGGATTTCGTTGTTGAGCAGATCAACGAATTCAAATGATCAATGAAATACAAAATATGACATTCATTTGTATTGGCAATGCTTTTGTCCACGAAATTACGTATCCTCGAAAACGTCTGTTTTACAAAATCCACGAAAATTGATGCCAACGAAAATTGATGAAACCACAGTATCTTATTCCAAATATCTGCCTGAAACTTTGTTATTTTACCCATGAACTAGTGTAAACTTCTTTAAATTACATGTAAAATCTAAATATCAGCCGAATCAGTGATTATTAATGTTGAAGCTACTTAATATAAATTATTCATACCATACCAGCTTACCATACAATAATATACAATAATACCATTCATACCATACAATAAATTTTACTTTGGAAGGAACTGGAGGAAAATCCAATGTAAACTGGTACAGTACTGTTTTTAACGAATTTAAAAATCTCTTTAATCAATTTCTTTGTTGCATTTATAATGAAAGTTTCCTATAAAAAAAACTTCAATTTTTCATCTAAGCAATGTATATACAGTGGACCTTCAGGTATCCGGATGCCAGATATCCGGATGCTTCAGTATCCGGATGATTTTTCATTGAAACGGAATTTTTTAAATTTTGTCTTGTTTAACTGGTGATTCAGGTATTTGGAAGCTTCACATATCCGGACAACTTGACTGGGAACCAAAGGGTCCAGATAAATGAGGCTCCACTGTATTACAATGCATCATTAATACCTTCTCAGAAATATTTTAATCATCATGTCTTTGTAGTTTTCTCATACATATTACACCTTACGCTCTCGAAGCAACTTTAGTGTACTCATTTTTACACATTTGTCAGTTTTATTTTTAATTTTCTGACCTAAATGAATAGACTAGTATATACATTCAGTGTATTATAGTTGAAATAACTGAAAACTTTCACCCCACAAAAACCACTGTCAACTGCAGTGCAGAGGAAGTTGGCAATGGTTTTCAAGGGGCGAAAATTTAAATGTTACCCTCAACAACTATATGCAGCATTTATTATGTTTATACAAGTAGTGAAGTACAAATCAAAATGTAGAGCAGGCAGATTCTGCACAGTTAATTTTTTTTATAATCACCCCTTATCAAGCAATGTTGATGTTTTGTAAGTTCTATTGCTCTAGCCGACATAGTTTCATTATTCAGAGAGTAGAAGTGTTTTTTACCGAATCAAATGAAAAGAAAGTCTAATTTTCAAACTAGCATGGTTAACTTAAGTCTTTGCACAACTCCTAGATTCCCTGGAATTTTTATGATTCTGTCTCTTATATCATTCAGATCATTCTTTATGTATTAGAAATGTTTATATTTTAAGATTGGCTCTTTTTACAATAAGAGTTTTATTTAATTGACATTAGAATTTGACCCTTTTGCTCAGGTAAACGTGATGTCATAAAAACATACAATAGAAAACATGCCCGTCCCTCACACGTAGCTATCACGTGAAAGCCGTGAACTGTAGTGAACTGTAGTGAACTGTAGCGAATGTTAAACTGTCCAAATCTGACACAGTTTTATTTGTTTAAAGCATATAAATTCATAGTGCACATTCATTTAACAGACAATTTGAAAATAATATAAACTTAAAAATTAGTTTAGCTTTTCCTTTGGCTCTAGCTATTCCATTTAAGTCAATGTGCTGAGATTTAAAATGTACTGGATATAATTTCTATCCTTATATATATAATAGTTCAAGTTTTATAAAGATTAATGTCCCCTTCCCCACTTATAACCAATTATACCTATGGCACAGGCACAAAATATGTATCTATGAACAATATATGGCAAATAATGTGAACTCATATGAACACAAATTCACAAGAATTTGATATAAAATTGATTGGAATTTTTAAAGAAATTCCTTAAAAATGGAAAAATCTTTCTTTTTTAATTCAGCAAGCCCAATCTGACTCACAACTTTAAAAATACTGGTAAGTACATGTACCACAACCCCCTCATGTTTTATTAATAGAGTCATTTCATTTTATTTCAAGAGAAGTCAAAATTTATTGTACGTCAGATATTACAGGGAAACACTACACCATACCAAGCTACATTAACATGCATCTAATTTAGCATTTAACGAGGCCCGATCTAGTTAAAAATTACAAAAACGGAATGATAAAAATTTTTAAATCTTGGAAATGTACTTGTATGTTTCATGCTTTGAAAAATTAGGATGAAATTTTGTTACCTTGCCTTTATTGTAGTGAAATGGGGGCACTGTCAAGATACCATTTTTCGTGTTTTTATACACAATTACATACTAAAACTCTTCAAAAACAATGAAATTTACAAATTAAAAAAAAAATACATGATGAAATTCTTTGTTTTTCACATATATCATGCAATTTTCATTCCTCTTATAAAAAATGAAAAGAAAATTGGCGGTAGCCTTTATTGCAATGAAAAGGGGGCATGTCAAAACACAAAATTTAAATTTATTCTATCCAACTACGTATTTTATAGGTCGCAATGGGTTATGTAACAAAGGATTGCAATACTGTATTTCTAAAAAATAAATAATTCTTACATTATGAAATTATTTTCTCGCCATGCTTTATTTTTCTCTTAACACGCGACGTTGTTTTACGTAGAAAATAGGGGTAGAAGAGGGTGTAATGGGAAAAATAAAATATTTCGGGGGTTCAATTTAAATGATTTATAGACATTTTATTTTTTAAAACTAAAGAAAATCCATGCATATTTAAGTCCGCAATAAAAAGAGTGTGTATAAACACTTCAACATGTTCAAAGAGAAAGACTAAAATTGTTTACTTTTAGTTGCAGTGTTTGTTTTTTTTAAACTCACAAATTGAAATAAAACAGGATAAAATAAATAAATCTGTACCAAAAAAATGATCCCTCAAAATTATTTAGGTCCCAAAGTTGTTAATTAATCTAAATATTTAAAAAAAAATTAGAAATGCCAGCTTTCAATGCATATTCTATAGAGTTACCAGGTAAGCAAGATCAGCGAAACAGTTTAGCGCAATTTGACGTCATTGTGACGTTATTATGTTCAATTGTGACGGCAGTCAAGGGTATTGTGACGTGCCTGAGTCGACGCTGCGTTAAAACGTATGCGCAGATCAAGTAGATCGGGCCTCGTTAAAAATATCTCTTTACAGCCACAGGCAGCTGAAAGTTTTCAGAAAAATGTATGACATTCTCCTTTAATACATACATGTATTCAAGAAGGGTCAGCTGTAGAATAACTTCATTCTAATGTTTAATGACCCTTTCTTTGAAATTTTATTAAAAAAAAAAAAATTAAAAACACAGATTTTCAGCAAAAGCCTTAATTAGTGTCCAATGGGATACTACTGAACCCTGGGTGGGGTATTCATATTCTATGGACATATTTCTAATTTTTTAAAAAGTATTATATGTAGTATTATTAAAAATGTTTATTAAATAACTTAATTAGCCTATTTAGGAAAGATTTCACACAATGTTTAAACTTCTCTGTTTTATTCTATTATTCAATTTTTTTTGGTTGAAAGTCTGCATTTTTGGGTAGCTTGAGGCATTTTTAAAAATGGTCAAATAATAACCAAGTCAAGTACATTTTCCTTTGTTGTTTGTAAAATAAATCAATATCAAAATATCTTTACATTAAGGTTGGGAATATCTTGAGTACCATACTGTGTGGTGACTAGCTTATTAATTCACATTACCAATGGGCCAATTTCAACCAAGCTTGGCAAAAATATCCCTGCGGGAAGAAATTCAAATTTCTTTAATTAAAAGGGCATGATTCTTTCCATGGGGAGCTATAAAAAAAAAGGAACTCTAGATTGCTAATATTTGCAGACTGATGGTCCCATTCCTTATTTCAACAATAGGTCCATGGGTAGCAATGCTCACCTGAGTAACTTTGAACATGCTGTTCAGCTTTTCTGGCCCAGTGGTTCATTTATTGTCTTTTAAGTTTTTTTTAATGACTCCACACCATTTTTGTCTTCTTTTTACTTTTTCTCCCCTTGTAAAAGGGCTTGATCCTTCTATTTAACATTTTAAACTCCCCTTAGCCCAAGGATACTTTGTACCAAATTTGGTTAAAATTGACCCAAAGGTTCTTCAGATGAAGTTGAAAATGTAAAAAATTTTCAGAAAGATGGAAGGACAATGTACAACAGGTGTCAGAAAAGCTTACTTGAGTTTTCAGTTCAGGTGAGCTTAAAAGGAACACAGCCCCCTTTTTTTAAGTCGCTGCCTTAATATATGCAAGTGTGCTTTTTATTTAAAAATCATTGTTTTATCTTTCAAGTACATGTACAAAACAATTAATGGAAGAGCAATTCCAGCAGCCTCTGCCATTGTATGTATACGTGTCAATGTGATGGTGAATTTAATTTTTTGCTTATTCTGTCCAGTCGTTGTAATGTCAAAATATAGTTCAAAACTTATAACATCCCTGTCTGTAATGTGGTGTATCAAATACTGCTGCTTTCCACACATTTCTTGAGTAAAAATATTTGGAATGCCATCCATCCAAACTGACACTTGCAGAATCATGTTAACCAGATACATTTAGCCCATAAAATAGGTAACTGCCTTTTTTGAAAAGTAAATTTTGCATAGCAGCATTATAGAAATTTAAATTACTTAATATTTCAAATTCATCAAAATCAACAGAAAAGCTTAATATGCAAATTTTAAAAAATGCTTTTTGCTTAATTTTACAATTACAGAATAAAATACTCACCATTTTTCCCATTTGTTGACCTCGATAAGTGTGTATTCTCGAAACTTTTTTGGACAGAGTCCGAGGGAATTTCCACAGAAATACACACAGTCTTCCTCTGGGTCCACAAGACTTAAATCAGCTAGTAAAAAAGAAAAATCAGCTTAAAAAAAACATTTAGGGTTTAAAAATGATAATCTTATATACTACACATACTCTTATGTCAAAAGTCAAATTTTAATTGATTTTTATTTGGGGGGGGGCACATTTGCTTCTTACAACTTATCAGTGTGTTATTCATCATCTTTGAGTTTTAAATTCTGATTCACTTGCAGTTTAGAAAGCCCCTCATATAACTCCAACTGCAGGAAAAAGGGGGGAGGGGGGCTACTACGGAATCCACTCCCCTCAACAAGTATTTCATTTATTACTAGTAGGAAATTAAAGACACTATCCCTGTGGGCTAATTTGCTTCAGGTCTATCTCTGATATATTCCCATAAACTGTGACATGAAAAGTGATTATTTCTAAATTTATCAAGTTACATCTATCAAAAAAAAAATTGAAATAAATATCTGAAAGACAAATAAACATCTATAGAATCAAGAAAATGTTTACTCTTTGGTAAGTCCTTCATCTTTGGATAACAGAAGTCCTCCCTAAGGTGCCTCAATGAGTCAATACTGTCCATGTACTCGGCAAACTTCCTGTCCGTTAATTTAAGTCCCTGGTCCGCGGCAATCTTCTCCAAACTGTCCCTAGGGTAGGGAGTCTTTATTCCATTCAGCATCTTTTTGGAACTTGGAACTTCTGTGCCATTCATTAAATTTCCCGGTCTTTTATTTAGAATTTGGGCCATGCTCATCTATAAAAAAAAGTCATAACATAAGAGTGCCATCAATATCACTTATAGGTCCGATTCAAGGATTTCAAAAAGGGGCAGCAGGATTGATTTTTTGAAACAATAATCAACTAGATTTTGGATCACACAACATCGAACATTGAACAATTTTACTTGATTCTAAAGTAAAATAGCCTCTTCAAATGGAAAAAGCCTCCTCTTCTCTTCAAAATTATTGAAAAACTCTTGATTACTGTAAAACTCATATAAAATGTCATTAGTGATAACTTTTTTCTGATTTTAAATTAGTTGAGCTACTGTCTGGCCAAGAGTTAGCAAGTAAAGAACTACATTATCATGATTTTTTGTGCAGGGAATTTATAAGGGGAAAAGAACTTTGCAATGTTTAATTTTTCTTTTTGTTGCATTGGTGCTCTCAAACAACAAATTCAATAAACTGAAGACAATTTACAATGATACAATGGAGACTTTATCAAAATTTGGACAAATTCGGCTAGTTTTTTTAAAAAGATGATCATTTTTGCAATGTGCATCAACTCTTTGGAATATGGGCCATATCTGAACCTACTTGACAATGTGGAATTTTAAGCAAATCTTAATGATTCAATTAATAAGAGGGTTCATTGAATCATCAGATTTTGTTAATTGATGCATCTTATGGTATTAAAGTCACAATGACCTGCTTTTTTAAATAGGAATTTTAAGGCTTTATCTGAAATGAACCATTAAACTTTGCAGTGCTGCTTCTTGGGTTCTCATAGTCTGTTAACCACAATGTAGGTCACGGTGGCCTGCTTTTTAATTTCCAAGGCTTTATCCATATACTGGGGGTATAGGAACTAAGAGTTTTAAAATAGAAATGATAGATTACACATCTTCAGGATATACATACCAAAATGCTGAGAGTTGAAATTCAAATCTGCAGTCCTAAATCAAGTTTTCCCTACATTGGACACTAAAGTCCACAATATTGTTAGAATGTGCCTATAGATAACCTACAAAAATCTCTGGATGCATAAGGCCCCTTGTGGACCAACACATGTACAAAGTTTCAACTGATTTATAAAAGTACATGTAAAAGGGCCCTGGACCTTGACAGTCACCTGAGGAATATGTTTCTCTTAAATTGATATGACTTACTCGACCCTATCTGGTACTTTGACTGATTATGGGTTTTAAAGTTTTCCTATATTTTATGTGCATTCCTTGGGACAAGAACTACCTTTGGGAACCATCATATTTAATTAACTTATTGACCTTGACCTTGAAGTTTGACCTACTTTAGCATATTGCCACTCTATAGCCTTTGGAGAGTTAATATCAACTGAGACAATTCAGATCTTTTATTAGACCTTCATGCAAAGGATAACAATAGCTAGGCAAGAAAAAAGTGTTGGCCAGACTTGGACTCTAACCCAAAACCTCCTGGTCTGCTACTGTATGAGAAACCACCATGATGAACCAAATGCTCTGTTACACGCTTTCCTTCTTTTCCTTGCAGTTTCATCTCTACATGAAAACCTCATGTAGGTATATAAAGACACTTATTAAAACTCCCTGTGGGATTTGTTGTTGGGCACCAAACATAAGAGGTGAGGAAATATAAAGTATCAATTAGATCAGAATTTGAACATAGGACCACCCTTAATTCTGTACATGTAGGTGATTGACCTATGAGGTAACTGCTAATGTACCCAATCAACATCAAAATATATATCGTCATAGTTTCTGGCTCAGGGGTCATAAAACTTAGATTAGCTCACTTGATCTTAGTCTCACTTGTACAAAAAGAAATATATAGTAGTGGAAAAGTGAGATATTGGGAACTAAAGTAATTAAGTCCATCCAAGATTAATGTCCCCAAAGCCTATGGCGACTCAATCACATGTCCGACTTAATACAGTGATGCACAGTTGGAGGAATGTAGCAGTTAATTAGCACAGGTTAATTTGTCAGTTATAGCTCAGCTCAGAGAGCTCCTGTTTGAGATGGGAGGGGGGGGGGGGGG
>PRKT01000258.1:453537-469109 GCA_003671525.1 Saccostrea glomerata | reverse complement strand
TCTCTCTCTCTCTCTCTCTCTCTCTCTCTCTCCTATCAGACATACGTATAACTCTTTATCTTGTGTTCAAGGTAAACATTCCAACTATTTATCTCGTTACGGGTGTCTAACACTCCATTTCTAACAAGAGATAAAGGGACGGGCGTTCCATTGACTTGTTAACATGTTGGATTGGGTATGGACCCTGGAACACATTCTGTTCACTTTTATTATTGTGATTTTGACGTTTGTTTACGTTAACAGAGGATGGGAGGAGTTAGTGAGAATCCTGGTTATAGGCCTGAAGCAGCTCCCAGGGGTGGAGGAAATTCTCCGATACGTTCTCCGACAACAGGTCAAGGACTTCGTTCAAAATTCTACTCTGAGGAAAAGTGATGGATCCGCTCCCAAAGTTCTCATACCCAAGAAAGGTATCAAATATTAATGATAAACATTTATGTGACAATGTCATTAATCAATGATCAATTCATAATGATGCAAGAATTAAAATTACAATAAAAAATTCGCATGCACTGTAATATAATAAATGCAGTGCACTTATATATATAAAAGTGGGTTGTTAAGTAGAACTCGTCTATCAAAGTTAGGGCCCAAGCGAAATGTGTAGAATAATTGTTAAATTGTGACATGCGAAAAGTGATAATTTATTTTCTCTGCAATTATATGCAAATCGCGTCATTTTTGTACACTTGTATATATATGTACATGTATATGTGATTTTCCAAATTCTAAGCTAAGATGACGTTTTAAAAATAAATTTCGCCAGCCAAATTTAAGGAATATTTCAAAATTTTCTATGTCCTACAATGAATTTGGCCACGGCACGTGTGCTTGTCATGTCCGTCTTCCGTCTCTCCACCCGCCCCTTCATTTTGCATTTAGCTGTTTCAAAGAAACTTTTCAAGATATTTTTTATCAAACTTCATATGCATAAACAATTCATATTAGATGATAGGCATTCAATTTCATCAACTTTTTTCGCACACCCACGGATCGAGAAATTCCCGTGTCTGCCCTTCAGGGCTTTCTATCTAATCGAACACACTCATAATTGAGACTTTTTCTAGTTCTAGTAATATTCAAGAGTTTTATCAATATTTATCCACCATGGCCGCAGGAGCCGGTAATGGGGGTGGGCGGCTTAAAGAATTTTTGTTATTTGATAGTGTCCCCATCCGAAAACATATGGCTCCCCCACCCCCACCAAACTGAAATTTCTTTCTACGGGCCTGTATACCACTAACGCTAGTTCACGTATTCTATTAATGACAGCATATTGCATGGCATTTCTAGGAATCCCTACGGACGAACTTCGGAGGGAGCTGGTGGAGCTGAAGGGAAAAGAAACTGACCCGGAGGAGGGGAAGATCTTCGCTTACGTCTACACTCAGGAGGATGATCACTTCAACATCCAGACCGAGGCCTTCCAGAGCTTCCAAGGTACTGTCCTTACAGAATGCCCAGGGTCAAAAATTCTAATTACTAATTAGCATTTAATAATTTAGCATGTAGTATTCTTGAATTTATAACCCGCCCCCTTCCGGCAGCACACAACGAACAGACAGCTTTATTTTGGACATATTTTAAAGCTACATGTATAATAGCAGAGTTATTTAATATTTACTAATAAGTTAATTGTGTACGAATAGGGTCTCTTACTGTATATCACTCTAAGGAAAAGAGAACGATAGTGCTATGGAAAAAAAGAACACGAAAACGGCTATAATGCATGGCTAATGGTAATCTCGAGTCCCCATTAACGCGCCTTTCTCTCTCTCTCTCTCTCTTGCCCATTTGAGATACTGCGCTGTCCCTGTCCTTTCATAAATCTTATAGCACTAAGAAGTATTTCTACACAATTGTAGTTTGCTAAACCCACAAAATTACCGTCTACCTCACAGATTCCTGTACAGAGTTACTAAACTTACAAAGTCATCCTCATATCTGTACCTACAAAGCTACCTATAACTGTCTTATGCTAAGGAAAAGTCCTTAATGGAGGTACTCCGTTTGCTTAGTCCTCTACATTACCGTCTGTCTTACAGAGTCCTTTTGAGAGCAGCCTAGCTTGCGTAGTCGTTAAAATAACTGTCTAACTCAAGGGGTCATCTACAGAGCTACATTACCTTGCCTGTGTATGTCACTTTTCGTTTAATTAAGAATGAAGGCTCTGTGATGTGCAGTAAAACACGCTTATACATGCATGTATTAAATTTGATAAGCGTGTTTTTCTGTACTTACTTTTTAAAAATACGTTTACTGTACTTGTTCTTGATATTTTTTTTTCTTTGTTACTGTACTTAGTATATACATGTTGTGTTAAAAATTTGTATTGTTTTGTCACCAGAGAAGCTGGGATACTCCGTGGACCATGACGCTATTGTTAAGGAGTTTCATCATGCCTTCCTTCACGAAAACGCACTGAATCCCATGGTCTTCCCCAGCTTAAGGTATCAAGTCAGTGTTGTGTGTTTAACGTTTCTCTCACGTTCTTTACTTAGTAAGGTTTATGCTAAGGTCTAGCCCCCCCCCCTTTCCCTCAAAAGTTCTTACCCATCTTCATTTCAAATTATTTTTCCCTATATAGTGTTTTTTATAGGTAGTGTTTGTGTCAAGGTTCAGTTACAACGCCCCCTTTCAACAAACGAATTTAAATTCTTATCCTAGCCATCTTTATCCTATATAATTTTTTTCCTACAAATTTTACAAAATGTCATTGAAATTTTATTGCTCTCTGAAACATTCTCTTTTAATTTAGAAAGATGGAGACTGAAATCGTTAGCATGACAGCTGGTATGCTGAATGGAAGTGACGAATGTGTCGGCTTCTTGACTTCCGGTGGTACCGAGAGTAACCTGATGGCTGTCAAGGCATACCTCAACCGTGCCAAGAAAATGTATCCAACGATCAAAAACCCTGAAATTGTAATTACAGAAAATCATCATTAAATAAACTTTTTCTAAGAATATTTAAAAGCAGTAGTTTCCGATATCACTCTATGATAATTGATAACTTGGTCTTACTGTAGATTGCCCCTATAACGATTCACCCAACCATTGACAAGGCTGCGGACTATTTTGGTCTCACTGTAATACATACACCGGTGGACGAGGGGTTCCAAGCAGATGTCAAAGCCATAGAAAGGGTAACGATCTCATACATATTTACACAAAATTGATATAAAAAGTACGTACCTTTGTTTATGTACTGAGTGAAGATAATAAAAGTCGTTTAAGGTTCACAAACCCTCTGCTCCTGCACTCATATAAAATGTTACTTGAACCTTAATGATTTTCCATAATATATTTTATAAGTAAAATACAAACAATTATATCATAGCTTGCAGGGTAAAATTGGACAAAAAAGACACTTCAACTTGGCAAATCTATAAAGAAATTATAGAAATTTGTGTCATTAAGAGTTATCTCTCTTATCATAGTATCAATGAACCTTAAAAACAACTTACACATGGAAGATTGTAAAAGTTCATCTAATTCAATCCAATTTTTTGTAACTTAAAATTACCATTCGGTTCGTCTCCTTTTTTTGTCAGTTTTCAAAATTAACATCAGTGATTTTTTAAAATATACAGGCAATAACCCCAAATACCATCCTACTGTGTGCCTCCGCTCCTCAGTTTTGTCACGGCATCATCGACCCGATAGAGAAAATCTCCCACCTCGCCCTAAAGAAGGGGCTCCCCCTGCATGTGGACGCCTGTTTTGGAGGATATATGCTTCCATGGTAATAACATTTCAAGTTTCCAGTGAGAAATTAGGTCAGAACTGCAAGATCAAATTTTCACAAAGAACACGGATATACCACAAACCTCCATCAAACAAATACAGAATCCAACTATTAGATATGACTTAGCAAAAGCCATCTTCGCTAGCCAAAGGTTTCTGATACGCTACTCTCCTCATGAGCCCTAAAGTTTACGAGGAGAGTAGCGTATCAGAAACCCTTGGCTAGCGAAGATGAAATTTCTCTGACTTTCATCCCTCAATGTACGTAATTGACTTTCATCCTTCGATGTACGTAATTTTTTTTGTCAGGGTAGAAAAACTTGGTTACAATGTTCCACCATTTGATTTCCGTAACCCCGGTGTAACATCTATGTCAGCTGATGTTCACAAATATGGATATGGAGTCAAGGTAATTTGACATCATAGCTTATTTATATATTAGTCTCACTCTGAAGTTCTTATAGAATTAATATTACGTATATTGTACTCAAAGTGAAATTGGTTCATGTCTGTATTATAGATAATACTTTTATTTCTATAAATAAATGTAATTTGCAGGGCTCCAGTGTGATTGTGTACAAAAGTAACGAATATCGCCGTCACCAAGTGTACACTTACGCCCAATGGCCAGGAGGCCTGTATGGCTCACCCAGTATGGCTGGCACTCGACCAGGTGAACAAAAAATAAAGATTCATATATGATACCTAATAAAGTAATGATTGCGTTATAAATGCACTTGCAATTGCATACAACGAATAAACTGTTTTAGTACTACATGTACAAGTAATATCCTGTATTTTTGTTATTTAATTTTTCTCTTTCTTGTCAGGTGGAAACATCGCGGCCTCGTGGGTGGCCATCAGAGCGCTGGGCGAGGACGGTTATATGAAACGTGCCAAAGAGCTCATGGATGCCACGGAACAACTGAAGGAAGGCGTCCGGAAAATAGACGGACTGAAGATTCTGGGAAATCCACATATGACTTGTTTTGCTATTGGTTCGGCGGATCCAGAAGTTGATATACAGGCTGTAGCTGACGTCATGGACGGAAAGGGTACATATAAACCGCTAACATTTCTAACAATAAAGGATTAAAAACATAGGAAAAGAGCGTTACTAAAATTTTATGCAGCAATTAAATTATCCATTAAATCATTGTTTTCTATAGAATTTCAAGTTGTCTTTACTGGGTTGTGGTATATAGATTGGGTCTCAATATTTCATTAAGGTTGGAAGATGGAGCGTAACCAGAATCCAAGTTCCCTACACTTGTCTATACTCCCGACTCATGTCCCAGTCGTGTCTGAGCTCCTGACCGCTCTAAAGGCCGCAACAGAAAGGGTCAAGGTCAGTTACGTATTTTTTTTTAACAATTAGAGAAACTATCTTTAGAGGAAAGTTTTTTTTCCCTGTTAATCAAATATTAATTAGTAACTCATTTCAAACATTGGGTTGACGGTATAACTTTCAAAATTAAATTGTCACGTTAATAGAACAGATGTGATATATTGCATTGATTTTGAGACTTTGATAAATCTGGAGTAATAGGATTTTCTGTGTTCCTAGGGCGATGTGACGCTATCTAAGAACGGTACGGCCGGAGTATATGGAATGATCGCCACAATCCCAGACAAATCCATCGTAGACGATTTCCTTGTGGAGTTCTTCTGTCAAGTGTACTCTTAACGTCTTCTCCGGATAACCTGAACTCAACCAAACTGATCTCTAATAGACTTGAATACTCATATCTGTTACTGACTAATGTATAAAAATGAATTTTAGTTTTAGTTTCATGATTAAACATCTTACAAACCACAATTATATCAAAGTCCTTTGTTCACGTTCTGAGGCACTTCAGCTTACACCCAGGAACTGTCTGTGCCCGGAAAGTACGTTGTATATACATATAAATGGTCATTGCCCCACCCTTGAAAATATGTTGACCTTAATTGTCTTCTTTGCATTACTGTTATCTCTGCGGATTTTGAGCTTAAGATCTTTTTTTGATACTCAATTAAATCGTGAAAATATTATTTTCTCCCGCTACGTAAATTAAGGGCGAAACCAGTTTTTTTTTCTTTCAAATCTGTGTCATTTCTCTTACTTTTTTTATGCAGTATCCAGTTCCTCTTTAGGAATGTAATTATTGTCATCTTGAAAATGTGGAAAAAGGGTTTGAGTAATCGTAATAATTTTCATCCACTGGAGACTGAAAGTTACTTTTCACTACAAGAAAGTTCAAAAAAGTTATATTATTCCTAATCCCAAGTAAGAAATAGCGTGCATTAAAGTTCTAAGTAAAAAAAATTGAAGATAACGAAGAGTGATCGGTGTGAAAAATTCTATAAACAATCTGAAAGGAGAACATACACCCCTAGAATTTCAAGGTGGGATCATGTGCCTAGGAGAAGTAAGCATCCCGTGCTGACCGGTCACATCCGCTGTAAGACATATGAATTGATCAGAAAGGTGGAACATTCCATAGTCAAATTCATTTCAAAAACAAAGGCTTGACAACTCAGTCAAAATATGACCCGATTGTAGGTTACATTTATATTAGTTAACAGGGTCATTATAACGACTCAATTGACATTTTTTGCAAAATGTCGATGTTGAAATCCCTGAAACACCAACTTATCTGTCAGTAGTCTGCCTCAGTTTAACCTTATTAAACTGAATTAAAGTAGATACATGTATAAGTGTGAATACAGGTAAGAAAGTTTAACAATCCTCCTTCATTCAGTGCCCACCTGAATTTTAAATGTGAATCTTGAAATTTTTATCCATTTTTATCATTCACAGTCTAAGTTAATGAGTGCATGTCTGGCATTGTCCGCAATAACAAATTGTAGTCCAGTTTTCAGTCAATTTTTCTTTTTCTTTAATTTCAAAGAACTGCATTATAGAAAGGTTGAATATGTAAAAATTAACATTTTTTGCCTCATCTCCCTCAGAGCATCCACTGTAATGAGAAATTCAGATAAAGTGAACAAGGAAGCAGTACTGTCAATGTGTAAGTCTGATAAGAGGCCCATACCTCATCTTTCTAAGGCAACTTTATCATCATTTTTTTAAAGTCACAATTTCTACACCCCTTCAAGATTTCACAAAGTCAAGGAATATAAAACAATAACAAGGGTGATATATGTGCATCATAATTTTATTTTTTCTCGATTCATCAATCATTCTATTTCAACAATAAATTTCTGCATTACAATTTACTTAATTTTTTGTTCAAGATATTAACTTTTCAGTCCAATAGTAACAAATCGTTAACCCTGTTTTTCTCTGACATGTTGCACATATTATTCAACAGCTGGTTAATTCAGTATAATTAATAATTTGGCAAATATCAAAAACACATGAAATAGCACTGACTAGCTATGATGACGAAGCTTGATGCATAACCTGTGCGTTCAATTTGTACTGAAGCAATAAGATACAAAACACACCGTATTTTTCTTCAACATTCTGATTTTTTTCATTTGGTCTTAACTTGGAATGTGAAGCAAGAGTTTCTCAGTCAAATAAATGACTTAGTCATTAAATATTGCACATTTTCACAAAGAAATTGTCACTGAAAAGTCAGTTAGTAAAATAAATATTTGATTTGCATACAACATATGTACAGGCAACCAGATGGAAATCTCTTAGGTCAAAAGTTTGAAGATTTTGCAGGAAAGAACATTATTTTCACGAATGACAGACTCTTTATATTAAAAATGGTATATTCTGATATGTAACTCATTTAATCCAAAACTTAACTATCTCATACCATGGGAATCACTGAAATACCTTGCAAAAATTAAATATTCTTAAAAATCCCTTAAATGTGTAATAAAAGCTTCTAACTTTTTAAATAATTTTTTTTCATTCCCTTGTTAAGAAAATATATTTTCATATGAATATGAACTCAAAGTTTTATAAGTCATGTATCTCAATGCCTGCAAGCCTTGTGTTAATTATTTGACAGGGTAAAAAGAAATCTTAGAAAAAGGACCAAGTCTGTCAAAAAAGGTCATAAGAGGTCATGCCCAGGAGAGTTCAGTTACTAGTAATGAAGGTTAAGGCATCTTAAAACAACATCGTACAGGACAACATGAGGAATACTGGATTATTACAATGCTGACGCTCAGGATACCATGAGAAAATGCATTTTCTCTACTCAACTGTAAATCAACAAAAATCCAAAAATTAAATCTGTCACTACAAAAAAATATCTTAAAATTTGTTTTGGTCTCTTTTTTTGTTGATATGGACTTCCCTGTTGTATTTTACATTAAAATTGAAAAATATTTTCCTAAACAACAACAAAAAATTCAACATCCAATAATTCTAAACTGATGTATATATCAACATCGTAACTCATTTTCCATAGATTTGTATAGATTACTAGAGCACCACAATGTCACTTGGTAAATAAGGCAAAATGTTTCTTTTCATCGAAACACAAGAAATCTGTGAAATTCTTACAAACAAATCTGATTCTGTTCCCATTGTATGGTTCACCGGCCGTTTTTAAAGTTATCAAATGTGTGCGACAAAATTGTTTTCCATCAAATGGTCATGAACATGCAGTAAAATGAGCCTTAAGTTTATAAATTAAGTTATTTTGAATTCCTTCTAAATATACACCAAAGAATGAAGAAAGCTTAACTGGAGGCAATATGCATAAAATTGTCGATACCAATTCACTGAACAAATTTCAAATAAAGTTAAAAGAGAGTACAAATTTTTAAAATAAATATTAGAATGCATTTTTTCAAAATAATTTTTCATTCATCTTAATGGGTTTTTAGAAAAATTACTTTTTAATCTAACAATTTAAAAAAAAGAGAGACTTTGCATACTGCCTCCTATGTATGGTTATTTTGTAAAATGAAAATTTCATGTCTCCATCTATAAAAGGCACTGAATCATTTTGTTTGAAGAGAAGATTTTACATCACTTGAATAACTGTATTACAATCTTAAGAAGAAAACAAAATTGTGCTTTGAAATTAATATAAGTATCTGACAAAAAAAAGTACAAAATACATGTAACCTTTCAAAATAATTAAATATGTGTACCAGTCTTAAGCTCACTTAGGAATACACATTTATACAACGATAAATGCATTACAAAGAATAAACTGATTGCAACTTAACTTTCATGCCACACAGAAAATGTAAACAACATTTACCCAAACAAGAAAACAAAACAAAATTTGTACAAAATGGAGTTCAAACAACTTTCAATATCTAAGATCTATTAGCTATCACAAAATCTTATCCTCACTGTGCTTAACATGACAATGAGCAACTGAGAACAAAAAATATATAAACAACAAAAAAAAATATCGAGCACCAATGACGCCCCTCAACCCCGAAGTATAAACATTAAATCTCATCTACTCTTTATCATGAAATACTTCTCATCCTGTTTTCTTTTAATACTGACACATACTGGTAAATCCACTTGTATCTTACCCTACTCATGTTAAAACTGGTCTCATTCAATTCTGATATCAAACAACTATAAACAAACGTATCAGCCATCTGCTTGTAAAAACCAATCCCTGAGCTTAATTTGATCTCTGTATTTTGGGGGGAGTTTTTAAGGGGGCCCAACTTTTCACTCATTTGCAAAAAATGATACTTAAATAACAGAATTATATATAATTAAAGGTAAAAGTAGCAATTTACGGCATTGTCTTTGAAAGATAAATTTCTTAATAGTCTATAAATAGACAACCTATGGCTACAAAATTATACACATGTAGAATAAATGAATACATGGAAGGAGCTGTAATGATATAAGGTAGTGTTGATGAGATGATGTCAGTAACTGACAAACACACAGACAAAACTCTCACAGAGCTGACTGATCCTGATTAGCTAGAACCGAGGGAGAAATACGCCCCGAGTCCATAGCAATTTCACAACTGTGATGCCTTATCCTTCCCTTCTTCTGTTTCTGCTTGGCTATGGCACAATCTTCGTGACTTTTACTTTTGCTTAGATTGCGATGTTTCTCCATGCTTTGGAATTCCTGCTGTGAGATGAGTGCCGTTGTTGACACCGCTTTACGTGCCGTCTCCGTTTCCTTCAGGACTGGCTTGTCACTTTCCACCTCAGGTAATGAAGCAGCTAGTGCCTTCTCAAAAGCAGAAGAATGATCGTTAAAGGTCTCTGGTGTTTTACCACATATGACTTCTTTAAATATAGGATTATTTATTGGTTCAAACACTGATTCTTCATTTAAATCCATCTCCTCAGAATTCTCATTCAAACTTTGGGAAACAATTTCATCTGTCTGAAAGTTCTGCAGGCTGACCCTATCAGAGAAGTGAACACTTTGTTGTTCTGATCCGCGATCACAGGCCAAGGAACGCTTACAGCGTCGACACTTATGCTTGTGATCATCCATGGAAGAAAGACGCACACTGCACCCTGACACCGGTGAACTTTTCGGCTTTTCGGGGACGTTCCTCTCAGAGTAGTCCTCAGGACTCTGTGTCTGTGAGGAATCCACATCAACCTGCACTTCATAAGGTGATGTCCCTATAGATGTGTTATCCTTGTCCCTAAAATAATTGTTTTAAGAATATATCACACAATTGATTGACAAGTAAACTTTATAATATTTAATCCTCTACTTATTTGAAGAGGTTTATTTTCAGTTGCCCAAAAAGAATGTAATAAATATATTTCCTTTATTACATATGAATGAAGTGTTACAAAGTAAAGTTACTTTTAAGTGGTTTAATAATTAGTTTGTATGCTTAATTAGATAATCTGTCGCTGAGCCTGAATTTCTGCCTCTATACCTGTATCCAGCAATGGATCCGGCCAGAGCCTTCGTACTGGCATTGTCCCCTATAGACACAGTCCCTGACTTCTCCCCGATGCTGAAGTTAGCTGAACCACTACTAAAGCTGTTTCTCTTCTGTAGATTTGAAGACACATCAGCTTGCACCTCAAGTCTGGAGTCAAGACAATAATAGTGAAGAAATCAACATTTATAAAGATATCTGGTCACAATATTAACCTAAGTCACCTTTCACTTCACACCATGGCTATGAGGGCCATGATGATAGAACTTAGTGATTTTTTGCATTTGTCTCATTAAGTGTGTTGTCTCTCTGATCTGCAGAACATGTTTAAAATTTCTGCTGTCAAACCCTCCATTCCATAATGTGTGCTCATTACTGCCATTAGTATAAACTGTTGATTTTTTTTATAGTCAACAGATACTTAGTCAATCTCATGTCTGTTGACAATTCAAATCAAGAAATAAAGAACTCCAGTTGTTCTTAGTTTTATAAAAGAATGAAAATTCTGCATTGCATGACCATGTATTGATCTTTAGGGAGCTGGGTATAATACTCCTTTTTCGTGACAGAATTCAACAAGGCATGTCAGGATTTCTTTCAGGAAAATCATCAGAGCTGGGGCAATACCGTATAAAAGCAGTTCTTTTCATTCATTACTATTTAACTGAATTTACATATAATGGCTTTATGCATCATAATGTGTACAATAAATGCCATGTAAACGTTTCCTTCTTCTTTTATTACACTATTATAGGTAATGTTTACCTGTATTCTAACCTTATGAAATAGATCTCACACAAATAAATAAGATCCACTGTTCACTATCATATGTAACTTACTTTGACTGGAAAGCACTAATGAGTGAGGCCCCCTCACAAATACTGCCGTTGAGACTGAGTCCTCCTATGGCTCGGGTACTGGCAGTATCCCCCTCGTCTCTAATCACCCCTATCCTCTCCATGTGGCTACCACTGGCACTCAGACTGCTTGTCATACCCAACGAGGCATCCCCAATACTCGGCCCGATGCTAGGGTTGGCTACATTATGGCCTGTTCCAACACTCTGATTATCTACAAACAGAAATAAGAAATTTTAACAAAGTTTTCCCCATTGCTTTTAAGATTTTGTTTGAATATTCCTCCATTCAGTGATCATTTATTTTGCTTTTACACTTAAAAAGAAATGTAATTAAGAATGACCATACTTATTTTCTTAAAACTGACCTAAATGTTGACCAATGGTTCCTGCTGTATCATTTTCCTCATCGAATTCAAACCTGACCCCACCCTTTCCTGAGGTCGTGACCCCACAGCCCCCACTCCTACAGAGGGAGATAGGTACCACACCATAAACATAGGCCAGGAGGATAGGAACTCCTATTGCTGTAGTAAGTCGAGAATAAACTTATCACAATACATTCAGCATTATCAATCAAAATGAAAATTTTGCATGTTCGTTTTTGTTTACATTCCAAACATATCGTTATCAATATTTTTTTTTACCAATTTTGAGATGAAGCTGAATCACCTACCTACAGTTAGTCCTGCCACCACAGGGGCTACAATGACAGAAGCAGCCACCCCTCCAGTTATAGCCAGGTTACGTTTATGTTTAGATGTATACACCAACTCATACTTTGAATATATCTACAAGTACAAAGCCATGACAAATGAGCTTCAAAATAAAAGAAATAACAATGATTTTGATGGTTTATAGAGAGAAAAAAAATGAAGTCTCTAACTTCATGTTTTATTTTCCTATTTGCATTACAATCAAAACATTCTGGAAATCATTTCTATCAACAGAACAAGCAGGATCAATTTATTTTAAATATTTCCAAAACTTGTTATTTTACACCTTGACACAGAGGATGACTTCATTGCCTCAGGTATTCATTCTCACCTTTCTTCCTACCCAGACTGGAATGCCAATGATCATAGCCGGGACAGCGATTCCTGCGATTAGTGTGATCCCCACTGGAGCCCCCACCAGAGTCCCTAGCTGCCATAGAATCTTCTTCTTCCTGCTCCACGGTTTCTTACCCCAGAATGTGCAACCAGAGGGACTGTAAGGGGAAAATAATACATGTACATAATTATTAATTAACAGCCCAATTGTTCTGATATACATGTATGCAACCCAAAAAAGAAAAAGAAGTTCCAAAATAAAAATAATAATGGAAAGATGTATGACAATAATGTCTTACTAATCAAGCACAACTGAAAACCTATGGTATATTAATCAGATGCAATTTAATGACCATCATTGCAATGTATTTCTTTCTAATAGATAAACTCAGAGATTACTCAGTTTAGAGGAAACTGTTGTCAAAAACAATATGTTACATTAGAGATTGTTCAGAGCTCAAATATTTACTTAAAAGGAAATTCATGAAGATTTATGTACTGAGTAAGAGATTCGAAAACAAGACATAAAATATAAGGTAAGGGAATACTTTGATTATTCCTGACATTTCAGAATGATAGCAGCAGTGATATTGGATGCATATTTCCTTCTCTGGTGGCAAAATAAAAATCAATATGGCAATAACGCAGAAACAAATTGAAAAGAACAGTGTGCCCGACACTGCATTTTATCAAACATGTCTAAATCAGCCTCAACTATCAATCCACAATACAAAAGAGAGTTGAACACATCAAAAAATCCAAACAGTCTCTTCTAGTCTACAAGCCATTTCACATGAAATGCAACTCTTTTAAGTCATTGGATCATACATGTATTACTAAACTATTCTCCAAGTAAGACCAATAGCTGTGTATTTAGAGTTAATACCTAAGGTAGTGTAGATCGGATATTTAGAGTTAATACCTAAGGTAGTGTAGATCAGATATTTCCTTCATACAGAGCCAGCAGAACTCAGCACCACAGACCGGGCAGGCCATGTGATTACAGGATCCGTCGTTCATCTTCATAATGAAGGCCCCACACCGGGGACAGGGTTTGATGTCATCTTCTACAGAAAAACAAAACATTCACACATTTAAAGACACGAAATGAATAAGAAAGGACATGTATTAATACTTTTACATAACAAGGACCAGATTTTAAGTCAAATTCCAAAACATCTTTTCTTTTCAGAAATCTCTTACAAGTTTTTGAAAGAGTCTGCATCTTTAAATTTGACTGACATATTCATTAATTCTTTAATCAACATAGAAATAATATACATTGTAAAATTTCATGAAAAATCAATAAACAGCATCTTGTAGCTTTATATGGAATTTCACTCAGTATTTTTTTAAGTGTACAATACATTTTTTATAAAAAAAAAAAAAAAATCTATAAAAGAAATCTACTGAACAGCCTAAAAAGGTTAGACCGTTCCTTAATTAGGGCTGGATAAAACTTGAAGGAGATATACTGTTATGTAACTCCATGTCAGGACCATATGTTGTAGTGGCAGAGCGCATGTTGGGTGACCTTTCTGCCCTGGCCGCGTCACATGTCTTGTTAGGGTGCCAGTGCTGTTTACAGTGGTAACAAAAGTGTGTGTCACATCCTGGCCTCTCACATTTAATCTTGGGACACCCTGCACAACCTGTGGCAATCACTGCATACCTGTCAATAAAAATAATGTTATTCAAATTGTTTCACCTTTCATTTTTAGAGGGGATTCCAAGTTTTAAAGGGTGAAAATATCATCAAAATCATGTGCATTCTATTGCCTGTGATGATCAATTTGTACATCATGATGTCTTTTTTAATAAACCTTTTCCCTCTGGCATTTAATGCAGGATCATTAATAAGGATAATAATAGTGACGAACAGAAAAATACAGTAATGACGTGACACAAAACACATGTAGCATAAGAGATTTAAACCAAAAATAGATGTTATGAACAACATCAGATTCATTGTAAAAATGGGGAGTGTATTGATCTACATGTGTTAACATTTAACAACAACTAAGATCTTCAAGTCACACTTGCTGTGAAATCACTAAATATCAACCTTTAAATTATTTCGGTCACTAATCCAGAATTTCTTGTTGCCATAAAAATATATTATCTCTCTGCACTGTGAAAACATTTTGTGCATAACACAGTTATATTATAAAACTAGAGGCACTGTGAGCAGGATTGCCCTACCATGGACACCCTATGGAAAAGACATAGAGCCCACTGTCAGAGGAGAGCTGGAAAGGTACTGTCCTCAAAGACCTAAACAGTAGGGGGTTTGACCATGGAGACAGCACCTGGAGTAGCTGCAGTCCCAGGGAGAGAGAAATCCCTTGTAGTGGTCTAAAACACTGTCAGTGAGGAGAGGCAGAGAGGATTGAGCAAATTTATCATCTGAAAACCATTATTTTACATGTATAATTTCTGACCTTTAACTTTTGACATCAAAATCAATAGAGGTCTTTTCTAGGCCATAAGGAGCTGTGATGTGAATTTCATTCCATAAGCTCAAAGGCCTTTTAAGAAATTGTGTAGCAATGAAATTGTTTCATTTGTCTCCAAGAACACATACGAACTCCAAATATTCCCTGCTTTCAGTAAAACTAAAGAATTGTTTCATATTGTATAAGCCCGTATCAGTAAATATGACAAATGTTTCTTTTTTATGATCATGATGATACAGTAAAATGCATGATGAGACAATAAAATGAACTTTTCTCTAGTAAACAAAAATGTCCAATGGCCAAAACATTTGGCAGAACATTATTTTTTCCTCTGGTAACTGACCTATAATAACATCATCTGGGATTAACTATTTAACTAATATCCATATAAATCTGATTTTTCTATATAACTGAGTATCCACACTGGGACTAGATCTAGGGATACATAGGAATTGATCGTTCAAGCCACTTTGATTTGTGGACATCAGACAGACAATTGATATAGCAATTTTTATAATCTAAGTGACTGGAATGATAAATAAACGATATCTTTTCCTGACAAAACATTTAGAGGCCATTATATCTAGTGCTTTTTGGTAGATTTCTTGCATGCACTTTGTTGATCACAATTTTTTTTTTTTTTTTTT
>PRKT01000258.1:345743-451958 GCA_003671525.1 Saccostrea glomerata | reverse complement strand
CAACATTACATCAAGTGATGATCTCAGCCTTATACACATCAATGACCTCTTGCTACAAATCATAATATCATCACAATGGTTTTAGTCATTCCAGAGTACAAATTTATTTGAATCTGAAATAGTTAAATAAACCTCAGACTACATCACACAACAGTCAATAAGTAAATATACAAAACTGGTTCTTACCCACAGTCTGGGGCTGGGCACCAGCGAGTGTCGGGATCGGAGACCAGGACTCGACGAACCATGAAGTCCTCATACTTATCCATCAGGCTCTGGTTCTGGAGGATGTTCTGGATGTCGTTAGGGTGGTACTTCTCCGTGCACTCCGGACAAGATATGTTTATCCGACTCTCCGTGATTTCTATTTTTAGATATGTCTGCAGACAGGTGCTACAAGACCGATGGTGGCATGTCATGATTTCTGGGAAATCCTCAACTGGTCGCTCTATCAAACACAGGGGGCACTCCCTCATTCCTGACGCCGAACTCTTCACCGGCACATGTTCAGTCTCCGGTACAGTCTGGTTCATGATGTGAACCGGATGGGCAGGCTCTCTATCTGAGGAAGCTGGACTTAGGCTCATCTCAGATTTACCAGAGTCTGAGTCTAAACTGATCCTGGACTTGGATTTACCAGTCCTAACTCCAGGATAAAACAGTCGTCTGAGAGAAAAGCGACTGAGTCTCCGGCGCTCCGAACCCCGGGAATTACCGGACGAAACCGACATGGCTGACACTGCATGTACTCCTTCTGAATCTCTCTTTTTCATTTCAATGGATATTATTTCCTGTAATAATAATAAACATTATGAAATCCAGTGCATAATATCCCATCACATAATTCATATTGAAAGAAATTCTCATTTCCTGTAATTGGTACACCTCTGGCACTTAATGAGAGGCAATCCATGTTCACGTACAATCACTTATAATCTCTAAAATCCCCTCCTTAGAAATGATGTCTGTTAATTAAAAATGGCCAGCATGTTATGATGAACAAACTGCTTTAAATTCATCACATGAACATGATGAATGTAATCAAATGGTGAAAACAAATATCACTGCCTCTACACACTTCAATATGCAGAATTTCAACAACTGAAGTAATGGCTTAGCCCCTGGTACAATAATTGTAGCTTTGTATCCAATATTCTAGGAACTGAAATAGGCAGCTTAATCATGTTAATTTGAATGTGGTTAAAGTGTTACGCACAACACAAAGGAAAATCCCTAATATCGTAATATGCATCTTTATCTTAAACAGGATATTGAGAACGAAAAAGCACTTATACTATATATTAGGACAAAAAAAAAACCAAGTCACTGGGACCTTTAATTTTACTTCCTTAAAACCAAGATTCCTTCTGATCATATATTTCTTTTTAGCCAGTTCTTTGTAACTTCTAACTGGGTATTTTTGTTCCAGATGAAGTACTTACCACTTCTGATATGTAGATAGGGGTGGATATCCCCATAAAAAAATATTGTGATATATTGCAATGTATGATGGAATGTGACAATAAATATATAACTGTGATATATTCCATTGCTGTCCATTTCTCAAAAAAAAGTTTTAGTAGACTGGTTAGGTGGTTAGACATGTACACTTCATTCCTTTCAATCTACACTGGACCTTGTTTGGCTATACTCAAACGTTAAAATAAATGTTTTTCTTAACAGTTACCACACTAAAGAAATCTGGTTGGACTAAAACCTTTCTAGTAAGTTAACATAATTAGCTCCTTTTCCCATCTGCTAATCCCAGAATAATATTTTTAATATTTCCTGCTTTACACTTCCACTCAGATGATCGCAAACATAATACATGTATACACTTATTTTTACTACTTGTTTCTCATTTCTGTCAAGTTCTGCCTTATTTTTCTTTCTTTATATTCTATTTATAATTAATTTCTTTATTTTGCAATGTATAAATAGAAACACCAGGATGCTTAACTCATGAGACATGTTGTTTCAAAATTGTTACATAAACATGATAAACTAATAAAAAAATTTCCAAAAGGAATTTCAAACATGTATTCTAAATTTTAAGCATGTTGTGTATTTGTGAATGAATCTGGAAATCCTTGGCAATTTATTTTCAATATAGAAGCATAACTAGAAAATGTCCATGCTAAACAAACTGGATTCTTAAAAGTTCTGCCTCAACATGACTTGTAATTAGCCATACACCAAATAAGCTTTCCTACTTCCTATAAATTGGGAATTTCAATTTTTCACTTTGTGGTAAATTTTATTGCATGAAGTTTTTTCAAAAAAATTAACACTTAAGATGAATAAAATTGATAATATTGTTCATTTCACTTAGATTTCAAACCTGATCATGTTTGTTTTACATGGAATTTGATGAAGTTAATTTTATAGAGTTTTTGTGCATTCAAAAATTGAACACATACTGTTCACTTTTAGGGAAAATGGAAGGTAGGGTTTTGCAATTGGGAATGGGTCCCATATTCTGTCCTACACAGGGCTGTGGAAAATCCCTGAGATTTCTTCTTGGTAAAGTATTCAACAGCCTTCCAGTTCTTATATCCCTCCACTGACACATATCCATCAAATTTTTTTTTTTAAAAGTCTGCTTCAAAGTCTTGCTCATAGATTGCCCATGCTGTTTTATTCTGACACATTCATTATTTTTTTGTGATATTTATATAACAAACATTTAAATGACTCCCGGTCAATAATCAGGATAAGAGAAAAGCTAAAAACTGGACAATGAACTATCGAATATTCTGGTTCGTTGTAAAAAAAATGCATCGGACCAATAGCATTGCAATTCAGTCAGGTTTGATGTCTTTTGCATAAGACATATGAACTGACTTGTGCAATTGACAATACTTTTTCTCCTGACATAGTATGTCTGCATGCATTTGATGAACATACCGTATAATCCCTATTAACCGCCCCGGGCACTTAGAAAATTTCCAAAAGGGGGCGGATATTTTGGTATTCTCTTTATGTTATTTAATGTCATTCTTTTACTTCAAAAATTTTAAAGAACAACTAAAATAATGTCGAACTTTACTTTAAGTGAAGATAATCCACCCAATTTATGCGATATGATTCATTTTCCACTGAGAAATTGGATAATAGACAAGTTACATTTTCACTTTGTTCAAATTTTGGCAGACTTTTGATACGATTCTAGATGATTTTGATCACTGTAGAGGGGGCCCTTATTTTCTGATAATTGAAAAAAGACCTACGGGGCACTTATAGGGGCAGGGGCGGTTAATAGGGATTATACGGTATTTTGACTTTAGATTAGGAATAATGACAATTTTAGACATATCCTACAGTGAATTACTTAAAACTTTTAAGAATTCAGATGTTTATAATGCAACTCAAGGATAAAAGGTCACCTTTAAGGTGAATGGTGACAATATGTTTTATATTTTAACTAATGTCTCTGGAGCCTCACTGTTACATCACAGCATTTTTCTCCTTATATAACTGGTACCGATAAATGGTACCATTCTCAATGCAAAAAACGTTCATTTTCCCCAATTTTGTGACTAAAAATTCCCAATTCAACTGTGAAGCAACAGACTAATCAAGACAACATCATATTTCTTTTTAAATGAAACATTGTACAAGTTGACTAATTGTTTCCCTCCGCTCAAATCGAAAGAAGAGTTGTTTGGCAGGACCTGCAGTGTAGACAGCGTAGTATTAGTAGTAGTAAGTAGTGTTGTACATTTTGACAAATTAAAAGCAAGAAAATGTGTAAACATGGGACATTGATATAAAAAACTATAAGTACTTGTTGCTTATTCTTTAAAACAAGGAATAATAGGTAATAAAGTTGGAATAAATGCAAAATACATTTCATTTGATAAAATGAGAGAAAATTCTTTTTTTCTCTTCTTGGATGTTATTTTTCCCAATTGAACCGGTACTGGACCCTTTCCCAATGGGTGAAAAAAAAATCACTGCATCATTGTCCATGTTCGTTACACTGAAAACTGATTTTACTGATACATTTATTCTTTTTTATGTTTTCCACTGGAACATCTTCTTTTCAATGTCCATCTTCCTTGGAAGAATCCATGAAAATGATAGTACAGTGGACCTTCAGATATCCGGACGCCAGATATCCGGATGCTTCAGTATCCGGACGATTTTTCAGCGGAACGAAATTTTTAAATGCTATTTTGACTTGTTTAACTGGTGATTCAGATATCCGGATGCTTCACATATCTGGACAAATGGACTGGGAACCAAAGCGTCCGGATAAATGAGGGTCCACTGTACATGTAAACATACACTTCACATTGTCTGAATTGTCAAAATAGATAATTTTTGTAATTAAACCTCTCTTTGCACGTAAACACAGATAACAGACCTACTCAGATGCTTAAATAAGTTACAATCTTTATCAGGAATTGAAGTCCATAAATGGAACGAAAAGATGTAACTTTGTGAGGCCTACATTTCCAAAAACAAATACAAAATCACAGTATATTCCGTAATCAAATGAAACATTACCCTGGAAAAATATTTTTTATTTATCACATAAATATTAAAAGAATAACCCAATTTTCAAACCAAGAATTTGTGATCAATTAATTATTTTCATATCAAAGTGTTTTTTTAATCATGAAAATCTAAAAATAAACACCGCTCACATATACAATAAAATCTTACTTACCTAAATCTTAAGATTAAAAATATATTTGGTCCTCTTAACTATATAAGTGAGGTTTGTTCCTTGTCTCTTGTTGAGATATTCTTTGGAATATCTCCATTTTTCCCAATCTTTTTCGCAACCGTTGATGACAGTTAAAACAAGATGGCTACACCCTGCCGGAAGTGCATTTATAATAATTGTTAAATTTTCACACAGGTTTTTCAATGAATGAAAGGGAGGAAAATTGATTTTGTAAATTGATATTATTAATTATTTATGTGGGAATCTGAAAAACTTAAAAAATAACGAGAGAGTTTCCTAATGCAGAAGAGAACTAGTTTAGCTTTGCTAGTCCCCATAATTTGGCGGATCTAAATTTATTTAAGATCCAAGAGGCGTCTCACGAAAATAAATCAATGAGTCTCTAATCAAAGTTGAAACGATAAAAACAGCTAGGTAATAGATAACTTTAGATATGGTGTTTTTTATTACACCATTTGATACTAACAGAGAACAAAAAGTCCATTTATTGGCTATTTCTGTAAGGTATTGTTTTATGGTGGTGGTGGTTGATAGGAGAACACCTTAGGTGATTAATAAATGTGGTTCTATTGTAAAATTTCTGATCATTGAACGAACATAGAGATAAGAAGTTATAATAATTTTGATCACATTCAATGATGGGTCATTTTAAGCAGAGATATATTTTTCTTTCCAGTTAATTTTATCAATTTCAAAGTTTTGATCAAATCACGAATCAGCCATTGCGATATTTGAAAAAGAACAACTTGATATCGATTTTCCTAGCACATGCAATTTCCTTACTGTTATTGTCAAATACATGTATAAATTAAATGTTAATGAAAATGCTTAGGCTATATTTAAAACATTACTTACCAATATCGGTACATTTCTACTAATATATATAAATTTTTAATGAGCTTCACATAAACTTTTGAAATCAACAAATTTCGTTTGGAAATCAGAGAAATTAGAAAAATCGCCACATCCGAAACTGGAAATAAACAATATAGGGAAAATTTTTGTAAGGGGAGCCAAATTCACCGCAAAAAAATTTGCAAATAAAAAGTTGGTAAAAAGATTTGAAAGGGGATTTGGGAAAGCTGGACACTCGCAAGCGGCATATGTATGATTTTCCTAGCTGGGGGTTAATAACACTGGGGGGAAGGGGGGGGGTGTAAAAAGTTGTTTTTTTTTCAGTGTAGAAACTAGTATACATAGCACTGCCAAACGGTTGTTGTATCTTATACTTAAAAAAAACGTATTCAACAGGCACGTAGCATCGTTTTTGAAAAAGGGGGGGGGGGGGCAACCAGTATGGAGTTCCATATATGACAGCCAACTGCTTACTGCCAACTGCCAAACACAGCATCGAAAGGCCGACATTAGCTCTCAATTATTTTATATGAATTTTTTTGGTATTTTTTCAAAGAAAATGAAAAAGAAATATTTCCATCAAAATAAGACGCTTTCTTGTAAAAATTTTACTGTAAATGAATGCATCACATTAATATCTAATTAAATGTGCGAAGAAAAGCCGTTGAATATTAAAAATTTTTAAATAAAAAAATATCTATAAAAAAAAAAAAAAGTCTAACCAGCCTTTCTTTACATGTTTTATTAGATATTAATATGATACATTCATTTACAGCAAACTTTTAACTCGAAAACATCTTAGTTGGATATAATTAATTTTTTTTTTCATTTTCTTTGAAATAATACAAAAAATTCATATAAAATAATTAAAAGCTAATATCGGCCTTTCAATGCTGAAACCCTTGTTTAAAAATGATAACTCAAAGATCTATATAAAAAAAAAAAGTTGGTGTGGCATTCCACCTTAATTAAATAACTTTACACATTTCAGAGGGGTAATCCGGACCCCTCTCTCTAAAACTCTGCATGTAAAACATAACTTATTTGTAAAAACAGAGATATAAATGTGTGATCAGCGTTTTCTAAAGGGGGTCAAAGGTCAGTTTTAGTTCATTTAGTTTATACATTAATCCATGACTGTACAAATTTTAAATGCCCAGAATATATGCATGTGAAACATTATAACACAAAGAGATATACATCTTTAATTTGAGGAAATTTTTAATTATGGAATATAATGGAAAATGTAAATTTATTTTCAAAACAAATTTCCATGCGAAACAACATTTTAAATTTTTTTTCTCGGGGGGGGGGGGGGGGGGGGGTTGGTTACTTCTTTGAATGTTAAAAGCAGAAATAAATAGTCATTTTATTACCTATGTGATAATTTGTCGCTTTTCCAACAAATTCCCATAGGGTCCAATAGTAACGTTTAACAACTTTTGAGATGGCCCCCTTAGAAATCGGGGTGATAAACATTCGATTTTTTAATCCTAAAACAATAAATATAGCAGTAAAAATTAATTTTCAAAAAGTTATCAATATCCCTAGGGCAGAAATAATTAGACTCGGCCTCGTTAATCAATTTAATTTTTAACAGGGTGGCCCTCTTGGGAAAAAAATGTTCTGGATCTGCGCCTGTTTTTTTTTTAAATTCATATAAATATCAATCTAAATATGAAATTTATTCAACTATGTGTGTGAGTTGGCAGTAGGCAGCTGACAGTTGGCAGTAAGCAGTCAGCAGTTGGCAGTAAGCAGTTGACTGTCGTATACGGAATTCCATAAACCAGAGAATTTTTTATTTAATTACCTGTAAAGGTTGACGAGCAAAAAAAAAGGTATTGCCCTAACTCGAAAATCCTATTTCGTGTGTGAGTGATGGTATATGTGGGGGGTGGTGGTCGGGTAGTGACCAACTATTTTCAAAGCCATCTTTCTTTCACTTCCAATTTTTTTTTACATACAATGCTACATTTACTTGATATCAATATACTGTGGTAGGAAGTTTGGGGGCCAACCAACTTTTCAATGGACATTTTTAATAGTAAAGGTAATGTTGGGAAAAAAAGTGGGGGGCAAGCCCCCTCTCCCCCTCCCCCCTGTTGCTACGTGCTTTTTCAATACTTTTTAACTTATTTTATTTTAAGTGGTTCTAGCTTTTATCAATTTAATTTTTCATAACCATGAAAAAAAATAAAACATTTTCAAAAGATTTTCAATAAATGGCCTAAAATTAATATTCAGGGACTATTTCTAAATCTTTGTGATAAAGTATAGACACTGATAATTCGAGGGGTTAATATAAACTTCATGAATACCAACTTGGAGCCCATTAGGGTTTACAAGTAAAGAGTAAATCTTATCTTTGAAAAAAAAAAGGTTTAAGAGCCGAGGTTTGATCCTAGCGGGTCTAGGATCACGAGGACAGGGTTTCGGTAGCGGCCACGAAGAAATTTTGAGACTCGGTGACCCTGGACCAGGGCATATAGGATTCAAATTTCCAAGTTTCTTTAAAATATTTTTTTCTTAGAAGAAATGCAAATTAAATCTCTCTCTCTCTCTCTCTCTCTCTCTCTCTCTCTCTCTCTCTCTCTCTCTCGTGCTCTCTCTAGCTCTCTTTTTCCTTAAAGCTAGGAGAGGTATCATTTTTTTAAAAGAAATCTTAACAGCATGAAAATACGGGCACCTGAGGTAGGTAGGGGTATATTATTTTTATTAAGAGAATAAAAAATTAGATAGGGTAGGGGTATATTTTTTATTAAAAGAAAAATGACCTAATTTAAGTAACGTCATGTGCCTCCAGGTGCACCAAACATAAAAAAGAAATAAATTTTAAAATATTCAAAAATACATTATCACAACTCTTGAAATATTTTACAACAAATGCGAACAAACTGAAGAAAGCTACGCCACTGAATTATTATTTATCGACCACAAATAGGACTTCTCCATAAAATATTTGAATTTAAATGGAGTCGGGATCGGTATTTCAATATAGGTGGCGCTTGTAAGCTGCCATATTACGCATGATTTTCATTTTGCCGAAAGAAGAAACTTTGCACCGGGATAAAAATCAACAAGTAAACTTAAATCGGGACACTCCGTCCTTTAGGCAGATTTGGTGCAGTAAGAAATAAAGACAGCAAAATGGCTAGTGTCTCGTATCACATTGCAAACCTGCTGGAGAAGGTGATTGAATGTAGATTTCTATATCCTACAAAGTTACATTACTGTGTTTTTATGGAGAGAGAAAGAGGTTTTCACATAAAATTTGGGAAACATGATACACACGTACAAAATTCTGCACATACCATATAATTTTTTTTCACTGCATTCATCATATATTTCAATAGGGACTATGTACAAGTCCAAAAAGGTAGTTTATTGTTTCGAATATGGATTATAAACCGAAATTCCATTTATAACTCTAACTACAGTACAGTCCTTTAGATTGTTTTAATCCTAACTCATAAAGATTTGGATATAAAAAAGATAAAGATATGGATTTCCTTTCATATGCAGCTTATTTTCGACATTGAAATAATATGTTCTGTGACCGTTGGGGCGAGCGCAGTTTTATACTATCAAAAACCTTTACTCAGCTTTTACTTGCATTGCCTATCCTCAATTCATTAAAAAAAGAATAAAAAGAAATTACTTCTCAGGCATCAGGATCGAGATTCCAAACTTTTTGGAAGTTTCCGACAAAATCGGAAATACCCAAGCTGTTTAAGTGACGAAAGTATGACGTCAAATAAAAAGTTCCGTTGACTTAGAAAGCAAACGATAGTTTTGTGGCATGGAGATTGCATTAAATCGTTGTTTGTAATTTTTTTCAAGTAAGTTACTGCTACGTTTCAGCCACCATGTTGCTTTGCATCGCCAAGGATTATTGGGAGTTTGGAATTTTTTCACGCGGTGAGATAAAATTTTCTTGGAAGAATGTGCAGATTTCAACCTGAATTTCCTCTGTTCGTACACGTTAGTCTATTGAGCTCGCTACATGAGCGGCTCTTTGCGCCGCCTCGCTGCGCTCTCTTTAAATCATTTATGTTAATAACAAAGTTAATTCTTAAATTCTGCATACTTCCTGATATATGCTTAAATAATATGCAAAAGCTAACTTCAATGGCATAATATCTCTAAGGAAAAAATTGTATTATGTAATGATAAGTATTATGGCATGTATATAAAGAAGCTGACTTTGTGCAGATGTGGCATAATTATGTTGACATTGCTTATTGCTTATCATTACCTAATAAACTTTCTAATAATGAATGAGGGAAGAAAAGAATTGATAGCAAAGCTTAGCATATCTTAGTCCTGAGACTGAAAGTGGTGTACAGAATATATCTTTTTGATTATTTGACATTTGTTACTATTTTATTATTTTTTAATCTTTTAGATGACCTCCAATGACAAAGATTTTCGATTCATGGCAACAAATGATTTGATGACAGAGCTTCAGAAGGATTCAATTAAGCTGGACGATGACAGTGAAAGAAAGGTGAAGTGACAAAATAGAGAAAGAATGAAACTAAAATTTAACATTATTAGACAATAAACTGGGTTATGAAATGATAAAATGCAAGTACCGTATATACTCGCCTATAAGCCGGTATTTTTGGAGTTAAATTTTAGTCAAAAAGTCTATGTCCGACTTATAGGCGAGTCATAAAAAGACTGGTATTTTTCTGGATAAGAAATCGAAGTATTCTAAAACATTTTCGACAGCTATAGTTGAACAAGGTATGGTTATATTACAGTCAATTCTCGAATTATCGCCATTCGATTCATCGCCATTTTCGCAATACCGCCATGATTTCCCAAGAACGTTTTTCCTGCCATATAAAATTCTCGTTATAACGCCAAATTCGCATGCCGCCATCCGCCACCCTGTTTTCACAACAAACGTCCATTTTTAAGTGTCAATTATCTCGATATACCGCCACAGGTGCATGTGGTCAGTGAAGCGCGGCTAATTGGTTGACACTATCCCTGTCGTAAAGCATGCAAAGCCAGACGAGGTACTTGCAATTATATAATTAAATAAACAATAATTTTAACTTGAACTGTTATAATGATTTTGTTTCCTGTTTAATAAAAATCATTTAGTCAGGGCTTCGCCACGAAAGCGGTTGTTGTTAAAGTTCGCCAGTAACGATATTACTTTGATTATCTCTGCTTTAAACAATGCAAAGTTTGCTTAAAAACTCATTATATGGAAGAAATTGTGAACGTTTCATTAACTATGATGCCATAAACAATGAATTTATTGAAGAATTCATTTTAAGTACTATCCGCAGTATATATCACGACGATCGAACTAGCATGTCTTTTTTTCAATATCAGACGTGCAGATTTACATGCATTCACATGTACTTATCTTTATTTCATAAATGCACATTTTGTTTTAGCAAAATTGTACATAAAAAAATTACTAGAAGTATTTTCAAATTTAGAAATATGTTTTTATATACATGTACATGTAATAATAAGAATAGAAATGTTTAATGGTATTTCTAAGAACGATAACTTTACTTCTTGTTTCCTAGAAGATGGGAAATTCAATTCATCGCCAAATTCGTTATACCGCCATGATTTCTTAATTACAAAAGGTGGCGGTTTAACGAGAATTAACTGTATATCATTTATGTATTTTAAGATTATACATAAATTACGTGTATTTTATATACAAGTTTTTAATAAAAATTTTTTTTTTAATCTTAAGAGGGCATTATTTATTTTATCTATGGTATGGAATTAAAGTTTTTCCTAAAATATGAATTGAAATCAGCGTAAATCATCAGAGCATTTGTTAGAAATTGTCATCTGATTCTGGCAAAAAGTTGTACCGACTTATAAGTGGGTCAATGGCAAATCCTTGTCAAATAACCTCAAAAGATACAACCGACTTATAGGCGAGTATATATGGTAGACTATTGCAAAGGAAAATTAGCTGGACGTGACAGTAAAGCAAATGGTAGACCATTTAATTTAGTAGAGAATGTTAAGGAAATGATGTTTGAATCTGGATTTAGAGTGAAGTAAACAAGAATGATATCTATTCCTCAGGTTGTTAGAATGTTACTTAAGCTTCTGGAAGATAAGAATGGAGAGGTTCAAAACCTGGCTGTAAAATGGTAAATAGACAGAAATTCTTTAATATAAAATAAACAGGGCATGAATTTTATTTTTTTTTAGTAAAAATGCAAGAATAATTTTTGTTTACACTGAATGTTTTTCACTGTTATCATTAGAATACATATTAAAGTGAAATAATGTGTATTAAAACATGTACATTGTATTCTAGTACAGTTTATTGTTGTTCCTTTCTTCAGTCTTGGTCCATTGGTAAACAAAGTAAAGGAGTTTCAGGTGGAGACAATCGTGGACACTCTCTGTAGTAACATGATTTCTGACAAAGAACAACTCAGAGATATTTCCAGCATTGGTCAGTACTTGTTGCAGGATTTGATATTAACTATTCTGAGTACTGGACTAGTCGGTCTATTTTCCATAATTTTTACTTATAACCATAAATCATAATTTATTCTAGCCTTGGCCATAAAAAAAGACCGAACTTGCAAATTTACTTATTATATAAACCGTGCATAGTTTAATAAAGACATTGATTCTTACAAATATGTCCAGATAAGATAACAATGGCTTTTGATAAACTGATAAGTCATGGCCTATTGGGCTGGGCTTATATGGACATGGGAAATTACATATAATATTTTCAAAAACATGCCAAAGAACTTTAATAGAATTACATTCTAGATATTAATAAAATATGTAAAGAAAACATTTATACCAACCTTCCCTAAAGGAAACTGACCTCTTTTTGACTAAAACGTGTCTAGTACAGCTATGGCTATAAATGGCATTTATGTGGGAAATCTTCCTTTACAAGGTTTTGGTACATACTGTTTCCAAAGTTTAGAAATATTTCATTGATTAGTCATCTTTCTCCTGTAGGATTAAAGACTGTGATTAGTGAGTTACCTCCTTCTTCCACTGCTCTGGCGGCCAGCATCTGTAAGAAAATCACGGGGCGACTGACCAGTGCCATAGCAAAGGTGAGTTTAACAAGTGCTAAAGGTGTGAAATGCTTCAGGTAAGTATACTTATAATAAAGGCAAGACATATAATAGGTACATACACCAAAGGTGACTTGATACAGGTAAATATAAGTTTAAAGTGAGGCATGATACACAAACTTCAGGTAAGTACTAGTATATAAAAGGCAAGACATGCTCTAAGTAAGTGCACCCTAATAATAAGACATGGTACAGAAAAGTGCATACTGACAGGAGGATATTTATTGGTCCATAAATATTACAGAGCTGCAAACCCTTACGATTTTGGCATAAGTCTTGTGAAATTAGTGTCCAAAATACGCCGGACAATTTCTCTCTATATGCTTCCGATTTCTGTTTTTCTCAATCAGAGTTTATAATATCGGAATTTTCATAACTGGCCGTCTACAGTTTCTAGTTATAATTAAATATTCATAATCCTTACAACGCTTGCTTTCATCGTCGTTTCGGTTTTAGATGGCTGATCGCATTCATGTTAATGTTTTAAAGGAAACAAAATGGAAACGTGCCTCAGTGCTCCGATTGCATCATCTTCAGTGGCAGGGGGCTGAGGCGGTCCCCGGACCATGCCTTACTATTTTTCATTTCAGAATGTTGGCAGCTCTGAGATTATTCTGTTTATTTAGGTTTTGCTGTTTCTTTCACCATATCTGTAATAACTTGTCAGATTTATTCCTTTTATAGCAAGAAGATGTTTCTGTTCAGTTAGAAGCTTTGGATATTCTTGGAGATCTTCTCAGCAGATTTGGAGGTAGTGTTGAATTCACAAAATGATATAAGTACTAAATATGTAAACAATGAAGTATTTCTAATCTTGCTAATTTTTAAAGATTTTGAATTTTAGAATTAAAGATGACCAAATGTAAACACTTAAAGGTTTTTACAAGCTACTGAAAATCTTCTTTCTGTACACAGGCTTGTTGATCAGTTTTCATCCTAGCATCATGCAGTCCTTACTGCCACAATTGGCCAGTCCAAGATTGGCTGTCAGAAAAAGGGCCATTATTGCTATTGGTGAGTCAATGTTTGCCAAACTTGTTAGTAGTCAATCCGTTCAAATTCAATGAAAATGCCTCTTTGTACATGAAGTAAACATAGTCATATTTGAATATAAGTGTAAGGATTTGATTTGTCCTATTACAGTTTCTTTGGGGATGAGCCGTAATTACACATTTGTCCTGTTTCAGGTTATTTAGTGATGAGCTGTAATTACACATTGTTTAATGAGCTAATTGAGTTTCTTTTGACTGAGCTGATCAAGAATTCATCCACATCGACCACTAGGACTTACATACAGTGTGTTGGAGCTATCAGGTGAGACAGGGCCTTTAGCTGTAAGCTAATGATGTGGAGTATTGAAAACTTGTAGAAACTATAGACTGCCAGCTATGAAAATACCGGTATTATAAACTTTGAACAAGAAAAACTGAAATCGGAAGAATATTGAGAGAAATCGTAAGGCATATTTTTGACGCTGATTTAGTACGCCTTACGCCAAAATCGTAAGGGTTGGCAGCTCTGGACATTGTTTAATAATAAACAACTTACATATGTTTTCCAATTTCTCCAAGAGCTAGAAGAGCAAAGAACCTAATGGAGTCTGTAGATTTAGGATTTTTGACATCTTTGACAAATTGTGTCACTACATTATTTACTTCTCCTGGACATTTCATAGTCAGAGCAGCCACACATTTAGCTATAGAGTGGAAAGCCTACAAAAAAACATCATAATCTAAGGGTTAAGCACGATTTTTTTTTTCATCTTTGTTCATGCATGTGAATGATTCATTAAAATGCATTGTGTAACTTTAACAAAAGATATTCCAAACTTATTGTTTTGATTAAAGGTTTGGTGCATTGTCATTGTAACATTTTAAACATTGTCACTGTAAACATTTTAATACTTCAACACTTTTTTCATTATTTACCTGTTTATGGACAGCAAACCCCATGTTTGTCGTGGATGTTGGGTTGTATATAGGTGTAATTAACAGCTGCAAGATAAAACATATATTTTTACCTTATAGACTGTCACTTTGAAATACCGTATAAGCAGAATTTTTTGAGACGATTTAATTTTGGCATTATTAGCGAGGGTGCCAAGATCGCTAAAATTGAATATCTCTAAAAATTGCACTTTATTTGTAATAGCTTCCATAGTGATCTTTTTAAAATTGCTAAAATTATATCCGCTAACAATAAAATACCAATTTTTTAAGGACAAATCGCTAAATTTGCGTCTCGGTAAAATTTCCACTTATACAGTAGTTAAAAAAATTTGATATGCATTTATCAAATAAGTACAGTATTAATTTTAGGGTTTCTGTTATACAGTATTAAGAATATTTACTTGTAGGAAATCTCTGAAGCCATGTTTGGGTAACCCAGTGGCCACCAGTGCTTGGAACAGCTCCAGTAATGCTGTGAGGGCCCCTCCCTGGAGTAGGGGGGACTGGATAAGCAAGAGAATCTGGGGCAGAATCTCATTGGGCAGACTGGCCATACAGGATTTGTGGGTCTTAGAAATTGACGTCAACAGGTTCAAAGTCAGCTGTAACACAGAATGTATTTGATAAACATCAATTTACCTTTTTGATCTGTAGCAATAAACTTAAAGCAAAGGTGATACAACACTTTTTTAAATATCATATTTAAAGATTCATCTTTTTTTTTTATTAAGGGAGATAATTCTATATATTCTCTTGAAAAATTATCAGTTCAACAGGGAATTTTTGGCAAATTTTGCAACACAACTTACAAGATTTCTTTTGGAAAATATTTATCATTCAAGCAAAATTTTATTTGAGAGAACAAAGGGATGACTTTCCCTTTTCTACATTTAAATGCCTTAGAAAATGATCCCTGTACTTTTATAAACAAGAGAAAACTTAAATTGACCTCTCACCTGAGAAACATGGAGATCATTCTCATTAATAAGGGGTGGCATTTCATTCATCACTTCATAAATCATGCTGGCTGACAGAGAAGCTCCTGAAATAAATCAAACACAAGCCAATAAAGCTGGTGATCAGACAATAAACTTCTATCTAGAAGTATCTTATTGAATTTTTTATTACCTAGGTGAGTTTTATTGCAAATATTTTTTTCTTCACAAAAACAACAATATTTGAAATATAAAACTTTTCAAAAATACATCTCTATTTAATAAGATGAATATAGACACGAAATGAAAACATAATATTTACTATTTTTGAGGATACTGACTTAATACTTGTTTCACTTATTGGACAATGGTACTTTTACTTTGCTATATATCCAAAAAAGATGTGGCCCTTTGTTTCAATTAACCTTAATTACAGTCAACCATGGAAGTCATTGAATCTTTCTGGCAAGTTTAGTTCTCAAGAAGAATTCAAAAACAGGACAAAGAACATAAGCCACTTAGGGCCTTTTTTTGGCCCTGAGAATTTCTAAAAAATCAAAACTGCTCAGTTTGGTTGAAAATGCTATACAGTCAATTGTCGAATTATCGCCATTCGATTCATCGCCATTTTCACAATGCCGCCATGATTTTCCAAGAAGGTTTTTCCTGGTATATAAAAATTCTCTTTATAACGCCAAATTCGCATACCGCCATCCGCCACCCAGTTTTCACAACAAACCTCCATTTCAAAGTATTAATCATCTGGATATACCGCCACAGGTGCATGCGTTCAGTGAAGCGGCTAATTGGTTGCTATCACTGTTGTAAAGCATGCAAAGCCAGACAAGGTACATGCAATTAAATGATTAAATAAGAATTAAATAAACAATAATTTTAACATGAACTGTTATTATAATTTTTTAGATAAAAATTATTTAGTCATGGCTTCACCATGAATGTTGTTGTTGTTAAAGTTCTCCGAATATGATATATTACTTCGACTATTACTGCTTAAACAATGCATAGTTTTTGCATTTAAAAAATGAAACAGAATAAATTGTGAACGTTTTACTAAAAATTATGCATTAATCGATGAATTTATTCAATAATTCACTTTATGTACTATTGGTATTAATCAGAGACATATCACGGCGATCAACCCAGCATTGTTTTTTTACAATGTCAGACATGCAGCTTTACATGCATACACATGCACTTGTCTTTATTTCATAGCTGCACATTTAGTTTAACGAAATTGTACATAAAAAAATTACTAGAAGTATTTTCAAATTTAGAAATATCTTTTTATACATGTCATAATAAGAATAGAAACGCTAAATGTATTTCCAAGAACAGTAACTCAACTTCTTGTTTCCCAAAGATGGGAAATTCAATTCATCGCCAAATTCATTATAACGCCATGATTTCTAAATTACAAAACGTGGCGGTTTATCGAGAATTTACTGTATTTATCACTTGGACCCTTGGTGACTGTGTATCTTTTGAACATGGTGTAATTTTCTCTCTAGCAAATGCATTGTGACATCATAAAATACATCATTTTTTCTATGTCGTGTAAATTCCTTTAAAAGGGGCCAAAAGTTGAAGCATTTTTTCAATTTTCCATATAAAGCACAACCTCTGATCCATAATATGCAATTTCATGAAGAAAGATTTGTTTTTGAAGATCATAAAACAATTTTAATTTTTGCATTGTGGGCTGTGCTACTATTTTAATTCTTTGCTGAATGTAGTCAAATATGTTACTTTTTTTGCAAAATTCAAGAAAAATGCATTTTTTTTTTCAAAGTCTGTTTTTCAATACCTTGATTCTTAAAAAAGAATTCTTTTTAGGAAATTAAGTCTCTACTTTAATATGGATATATGAAATGGGACAGAGGGTGTTAGTCAATTAATTGATATAAGGACAGGGGCAGTTTTTTTTGTTTTGTTTTTTGCACTAAGTGAACATAGCTTTTTACAGATATACAGACAGACACAATACAAAATACAATAGGAAAAGCTTACTTGAGCTTTCAACTATTGGCATTACATATCAGCATTATAAATAGGACTAAAGCAAGAAGTTAACATTATAATATTAGATCTGGACATGTCTGGACTATAAATGAAAGGTAAAATGGCCTACCATAACATTTGACCAAAACGTCTAGACAGGTCAGGGTGCTGAGTTTTAATGCTCTCTGGTTCTTTCTTAGGAAAGATGCTAACACAGGTATTCCCTCCTCCTGGTTAAAATGAACGACTCAAACTTTTAAAAGAATCACCTGAATTCACTTTGGATAACATTTTTGTCAGTTCATTTAAGCTAGAGAAAATTTAACAATTCTTTTTTTATGCAACTGTTCTAAAATACAAAGATGCATAAAATACATGTATTCAAACACTTACCAATATTGGTTTTAAATCTATCTTCAAAGGTGACCTGCAAACAAAAAAAGCCAGATTTCTTTTATGTGTTTTTCAGATTAATATTGATAGATGAAACATATTTTTTTTTTCAATCATTAAGATGTAATATTTAATATAATTTTGTTGATATGAAACATTATAAAAATAGAGTAAAAGCAAGAAGATAAAACACAAAACAATACATTATTGAGAATTACAACATATTTTTTAGCAAATTTTATTAGTACTAAAAATGTCAAAATTTAATTTTACTTTTAACCATTAATAGCTTTACGATTTCAATATTTTATGTCTTGTAAGTTGTTCAAGTCTTGTATTTCAATTACAGTCTACCAGTAACATACTAACAGCTCACTCTTTGTATAATACCCATATCCCAGGAACCCTCTTCTCTAAAACTTTCAATACTCTCTAGTTTACATAACCCCATTTAAAAGTACAGGAGAGAAGTGCAACCAAGAGGCCTCAATATTAACAAATTTCCCAATTCTGTTCTTACCCTGCTATCATTGTAAGAGCTTTGACAGCTGTTAATCTTGTTATTTCATTCTTTAATCGCTCAAGGAAGATGGGTAGACATTCCTTAAGTTCTGTAGATAAGCTGTCACCCATGTTACGAATTATTTGTGACTTACATACAGTGTGTTGGAGCTATCAGGTGAGACAGGGCCTTTAGCTGTAAGCTAATGATGTGGAGTATTGAAAACTTTCTATAAAACTAAAAAAAATTATACCAGGCTACAGGGCCATAAAACTTAGATGAGCTCACTTTTGATCTTGTTCTCACTCTTACTCAAGGAGTATATAGTGGGAAAATGAGACTTCAGTTAAAAAGTGAGCTTGTCTTAATTTTATGGCCCTTGAGCCAGTAAATTACTAAATATTGTAATTATACATGTTCTAACACGGTTTATGAAGCATGTTAATGTTTATTTTTTTGCTGACAGTCGACAGGCTGGCCACCGTTTTGGGGAGCACTTGGAGAAGATGGTTCCTCCCATTGTTAAGTTCTGTAAGGAGGAGGATGATGAACTAAGGGAATACTGTCTGCAGGCATTTGAGTCATTTGTACGAAGATGTCCTAAAGAAATCTCTCCATTTGTGCAGGAGGTAAGTCCTTTTTCTGAGTTCCATTTTTAAATACTTCAAGCACTATTTGTATGAACAATCTAAATTAAAGAACATTTTAAAAATTCATGTAATTCACCTAGTATACATGTATGTTGCATTAAATAATGTGTTTTGTGTACAGATAATCAAGATCTGCTTGAAATATATTTGCCATGACCCAAACTATAACTACGATGATGATGACGATGACGCCATGGAAACAGAAGGCGATGATGAGGAAGAAGAGTAATATTTTTATTACAGTTTATTTTTTACCCAGAATAATTATTATTTAATAATTCTGAATGGATTTTAAAATGAGAAAGATACTTGTATAAAAATTTCATTTTGATATTTTTGATCAATTTGATGTTACATAATGTTTTGAATTTTCGATGATAATGAAGATGATTTATAGGGAGGAAGATGAAGAATACAGTGATGATGACGACATGAGTTGGAAGGTCAGACGAGCTGCTGCCAAATGTCTGGACGCAGTTATAGGAACCCGACACGAGATGTTGATGGAGTTCTACAGGAATGTGTCACCTGCACTTATAGCAAGGTTCAAAGGTGAGGGGAAAAATCATCTGAATGAGACATTTAATATAAAAAAAAAATTAAGTAAATCTACTTAATTTTTGATTCAACAGTCTACATGTACATGTAATTGAGTGGTATATGTGCATGTTTATCAATAGTGTTAAAGAAAATTAAGGCGCTTGAGTATAGATACTACACTCAAAACTAGTTTTGCTTATAGTTGTGAATTAATTTAAAACTTATAAATAGGAAATAAAAGTTATGAAAATTATTTTGTTTGACAGTTTAATCTAGGATATTTTAAAGCAAATATTTAAAAAAAAAATTCAAGTGTAATGTTAATGTATACATATTTTCAGAGAGAGAAGAAAATGTAAAGGCAGATATATTCCATGCCTTTGTGACGTTACTGAGACAAACACGACCGTCCATCTCAGCTGACCCAGACGCAATGGAACAGGATGGAGGGTAACTTTATAGCTTGTACCTCTCAAAATTCGATCATATTTGTCAAGAAGTTTAGGCTTCTATCTTGATAAGGATTATTTAATCAAGAACAGCTTCAAAGGATATCTATAATTAAACTTTACATGTCTATTAGAATTTTAGTCTTGTATAGAGCAATGTAGAGAACTGTTGAAGTATACTATAAAGATATTTTTTTTAACAATACTTAGCTTAATGGTCTTGATCTTTGACAGGCCAGTGTCCATGCTACAGACACAGATACCTGATATAATCAAGGCGATTCACAAACAGCTGAGAGAGAAGAGCGTCAAGACGAGGCAGGGCTGCTTTAGTCTCCTGACAGAACTCGTACTGGTTCTCCCAGGGGCACTAGCCAAACACTTTGATCAACTTGTACCCGGCATAATATACTCACTGGGGTATGAATAAGTTACATAATGTAGACAATGTTATGCTATATCAGAAATAAACAGGATATGCCATTTTGGTGATTTTTGCAGAGAAAATGTATGCCTTTTTTTACAATGACAGTCCTGTATGCACTATGAAGAATCTGTAGTCAGTTTTAAGTTACTAGTGAAGTCTCTAAGAGCTGTTTCTTGTTTTTCTTTCAGGGACAAGAATTCCAGTTCTAACATGAAGATAGACACCCTTTCTTTCCTAAACACTATTTTGATTCACCACCAACCTTCAGTTTTTCTCCCTCACATAAAAATTCTCGTACCGGTAAGATAATGTACATGTATAGTGTAGTTGTTAACATTTGTGATCTAAAAGAATTTGTTAGTTTTACACAATGAACAAAAAACAGAGAATTTCTGAACATCGGATAAATGACTTATTACGCTTAAAAGATTGTCAAGTAAAAAGGCAAGGTGTACTGAAACAGAGTGCATTTTCAATGTAAATAATAAAAAATTAGAAATCTTTAGGAAATTATAAGTGTTAGAGCAAAATTTAATTGAGGGGTAATAATCCTCCAGTTTAAAATTTGGAGAAAACTTCTGTTAATATGATGTTAATTATATCCCCTGCAAAAAAAAATCACGTTGTCCATCTGTCCGTCTGTCTGCGCAAAGGTGTCCAGTCCATATCTTTCTTACGGAGGAACATTAGAATCTACTACTCCACACAAAGACTGCCCATGACCTAAGGGTGTGTCATGACCTAAACCCAAGGTCATTTGAGGAAGTTCAAGGTCACTGGAAGAAAAAATTCATAATTCGTGTCCAGTCCATATCTTTCTTATGGATAAACCTGGTAGGTTCTAATTTCACACAAAGATTGCACATGACCTAAGGGTGTGTCTTGACCTTAACCCAAGGTCATTTGGGGAAGTTCAAGGTCACTGGAAGAAAAATTTTATAATTTGTGTCCGGTCTATATCTTTATTATGGAAAACTTGAATCTACTACTTCACACAAACATTGCTTATGACCTGAGGTTGTGTCATGACTTTGAACCAAGGTCATTAATGCAAGTTCAAGGTCACTGACAGAAAAAAGTTCATAATTCATGTCTGGTCTGTATATTTCATCTAATTTTTTTATTAGGTTGCGCCTTCGTTTCATTTGTAAAAAATATAATGAGCAATTACATTTGCACTAAAATGTTTTATCATTTCTCACTTCTCTTAGATCCATAAAATATTCATGATTTAGCACTTCTGAAAAACCCATTGGGGGTATTTTGTCCCATTTGGACAGTGCTATTTTAAAAACGCCATGTTCAAAAAATATAGATCTGTTTTGTTTATACATTACATGTATTTCATTACAGTTTTCCTATTATTTTTGTAGCCACAAGGAATAGACAACTTATTACGTAACTGTATAGGAGATTTTCTCAAGACTTTACAAGACCCCGACTTAAATGTGCGACGTGTTGCTTTAGTGACATTTAATTCTGCGGCCCACAACAAGCCGTCACTGATCCGAGATTTGCTGGATAAAGTTCTCCCTCATCTCTACAATGAAACCAAAGTCAGGGTAGGCTTTTGAATTACACCACATATAATATTTTAGATGAGTTCCATGGAGTTCCTGGGGCACTGTTACTTCACTGTGTAATATTTTATGTAAAGGAAGACTTTTCAGAATTGGAAAATTTTTAAGTTACATGAAGTTTATCTGTTAGTTGTAGCTTTTTTTTCTTTCAATAATTTGATTTGTATTTTTAGAAAGAGCTGATCCGTGAAGTAGAGATGGGTCCATTTAAACACACGTTAGATGATGGACTAGACATCAGAAAGGTGAGGCTTCAGTATTCATTATATACAGTTGTGAGGTGAAAATAATGATATACCAGAGAAAAGTGATGGAATGATTAGAAAAACTTAAGTTAATATGAAAAAATACTTTGAAAAATATTCTGGAGATCCAATCTTAAAACTTCATATCCTCTGATATGCACTGGATTTAAATGCAATTTTTTTTTACACACAATATATAGCTTTATTATGAAGTTCATTTTTAATTTTGTAGGCTGCCTTTGAATGTATGTACACTCTCCTGCAATTAAATTTTGCTCTAACACTTATAATTTCCTAAAGATTTCTAATTTTTTATTATTTACATTGAAAATGCACTCTGTTTCAGTACACCTTGCCTTTTTACTTGACAATCTTTTAAGCGTAATAAGTCATTTATCACCATAAGAGTTATCTCTCTTTATCAGAGGCTCAGTGAGCCTTAAACAACCTTCCCTTGGAGAGCTGGCAGTGTACAGACCTGATCAGATATGGTGAATTTGATCGCTGTGACTACTGTACTCCTGGTCAGAGCTGATGAAGAACTCAGATGATTCTTAAGGTTGGTTAGAAGGTTAGCTGGGTCAATCAGGGTCAGTTTTCCTAAACACTCGGAAACAACATTTCTCGTCCCCTCCTCTGGACATTCACAGTGGTTAAACAACATGGACCTGATGTAACAAATAGCATTTCTATATTAAATCATATCTCAGAAGTGACCAGAATATTATAAATCCTTCGGGGCTCATTAAAATTATTTGTTTGATTGTCCACTTCCACTTCAGTTTCCAATTGGACAAGTCAATCTAAGTTTTATACTGATACACATACTGTATATATTAACTCACCATACAGAGGAAACATAGGGCTTGAGATTATCTACTCCAGCTGTTGAAGTGGACTCACAGCTGATTATCTGAAATAAGTCATATTGTAAAATAAAATGCTTTATTTGATTGTTAATTAGGGATAGATAAATTACCGTGGTTTTTTTTTTAAAATTAGAAATACCATAGTTTTCATTAGAAATAAAGGAGATAGATAATATTCAGAGGATGAAAATATCAAATGATATGTACACTTCATAGGTCAATATGGTGATACATCTATCATTTTCATAAAAGGATTTATGAACCTGTAACTAAGGAAATGAATTTCCTAAATACCAGTCATTTAATATGTCCAACTTAATTTTTTGATTGCATTTGAGCCTTAGGTAGGAAAACATCAATCATATACCAAAAGCCTTTGACACTATAAATTTTTTACTTTCCATGAAATGCACGAGGCTTGCTGAATTTGACTCGTAACAATAGGTAGTACTATTAGTGCCAGCTATGAGAGGTTTATATATAACAATACACTGTATACCTCTTTTAAGGAGTGGAGAAGGAGATATTGCCTCTTGGGTTGGTTTTCTATTTCTTTTAATACAAATGGTAAAAATTTGGGTAGATTTCCAACACTGACGTTTCCTGTAATTGAGAAAAATATAATATAAGTATCCAAGTCTTTCATAATTTTTCATTATTCTCCTTTTAACCATTATGTCCATTTTACACCAAAAACACCATACTTTAAAAAAAAAGACATGTTTTCATTGAAATACTATTTTGATCTCAAGACTCCAATAAAGAACACAAGATATTGTGTACTTTAGTCAAAATGGATCTGTATTAAGAAAATTTCAACCGACACCATATAAAGCAGAGAAAATTGCCAATACTGACAAAATGCTAATTACCTCCAAAGCTATCTGTTCACTTCATTTATTAAATACAGTAGCTTATACAACACAGCAGTGTACCTAAGATAATGAAGTGTCTGACGTACCTAAGGCATACGAGGCAGCAGCCTTCACTTCTTCATTGTGTGAAGAGAAAGATTCCAGTATCACAGCCTGTATCTCACCATGTCCACTCAGGTCTCTGTCAAATAAAAACAGTTTCAGGTCAACTTACATTAATATAGAATGTCAAACTGGGCTTACAATTCATTCTTCACATTGACAAACTAAACTCTGAAGTACACATCTACTTTTATACGTATTCTTAATGAATTATGACTACACAAGCATGCTTAAAAGTTAATACTGAATAATGAAAATTTGATTACCCCGGTATCTTATAATCTTTTTATCACATTTAGATTTTCAGTCAGACAAATCATGAACAAATGTTGTCATAAATAATATTTGGTTGACATTCAGAGCTGCCAACATTTTGGAATGACAAATAGTAAGGCAGGGTCTAGGAACCACCTAGGCCCCCTGCCGCTGAAGATGTTTTGTAAATAGACATGCAATCTGAGGCATGTTTTCATTTTGTTTACTTTAAAACATTGACATGAATGTGAAAACTTCATATCCTCTGATATGCACTGGATTTAAATGCAATTTTTTTTTACACACAATATATAGCTTTATTATGAAGTTCATTTTTAATTTTGTAGGCTGCCTTTGAATGTATGTACACTCTCCTGGATTCCTGCCTAGACAGATTAGACATTTTTGAGTTTCTGAATCACGTTGAGGATGGTCTAAAGGATCACTATGATATCAAGATGTTAACCTATTTAATGCTGGTCAGACTAGCTCATCTCTGTCCCAGTGCTGTACTACAAAGTAAGTCAAGGATTGTCTTGGCATAATCATTACATACTGGTAATTACAAATGAAATACATGTATAAATACATGTGTATTGAGTAATAGAACAGAGTACAAGTATGATGTGAAGTCAAATTCATTAAATCTAGGGTTATAATGGGCATGGTCCGTAAGTGAAAATGTTAAAAAAAAACAACAAAAAACTCTGAAATACTTAATGGGGGTATACAAATATTTTTATGAAATGTATGTGTTGTCTTTATGCAATTGTAATGAAGTTTTAAGTTAATTCTGTTATAAAGGAATTGTTTATAATTTTTGGGGTTAAAACTTTACTCTATTGTTTCAAATACACTGGTATATCAAGAAAGCTTAGGAACCCCATCTATTCTGTTATTGTAGGACTAGACAGACTGGTAGAGCCACTTAGAGCTACCTGTACCACTAAAGTGAAGGCCCACTCAGTCAAACAGGAATTTGAGAAACAGGATGAGTTAAAACGCTCAGCCATGAGAGCTGTAGCTTCACTGCTAGCTATCCCTGACGCAGGTATGGTTGTCACATTGGGATATGATTTTGAAATTCACATATTTGGAATTTTTTTTTCCATACTTTTCTGTACTTTGAATAGATACTGGGTTTCTAATTATGGTTTTATTCTCTATAGACAAAAGTCCACAGATGAATGAGTTCTTATCTCAAATCAAGCAGAGTACGGAGTTGGCGGCCATGTTTGAGAGCATTCAGAAGGACGCACAGTCGTCATCTACTGATATAATGATGATGGACACAAGCTGAGTCACACAAACTCTTTATAGACAATCTCTGTCTTGTAATTAGTGGCAAAATGGAGAACAAGTGCTACATATGTATATGAAAGTGCTGTACTTTCTCTGGATTTTTTTTAAAAATTTGAATTAAAACGCTTGAACAAATCTTAGACTCCTGATAAATCTGCAAAATTTTGTTGCTGTATGTTGAATACCCTTTGTTTCTGATTTCTTTTTCAAAAGAACTTAAAATTTTTTGTTGCATCAATGATTTCTGGATACAAAATCTTGTATTGATGACTTTTTGTCATCAAACTTTTGTCTTGACGTCAGATTGTATCAAATGACCTTTTATATTTAATTAAGATATGCTAAAAGTACAGTATTGTGTAATAGATTAAAATCCTATGTTTTATTGCTTTCTTGTTTTACATGAAGATGTATGTAAGGACTAAAAACTTTGATGTGTGATAAAAGCATTAAAGTTTGAGGATATCTGAAAAAAGAAGTTTCATTTAAAGCACTAGTGGTCACCAACTAGTCTTTTCAAAGAAGTAAAACCTTGAATACTGTAAATTGTTTTAGTTCCGCACTGTGCCATGCGGGCGACAATTCAAAACGTAAAACTCTCTAAGATTAAATCTTTTATTTTCTCATACCCAGGTTTCGGCATCCCCCTCCCCCTGAAATCCCCCATCACTGGCAGTCAAGTACTACCCTTTTCCCGTCTGGGATTAGGAATGTCTAGTGCCCTTGCCTCACTAAAAATTTGATCGTAGTTACGGCCTTGAACAGTAATTTCATCTGCTATTGTATTTACTCAAACTTTTGTGTAAATTGGTATTCAAACGTATATCAAACGTGCCGAAACTTATCTAAAAGATGAATATCCTCTCTTTTGTGTTTTTTTTCCCCATACACTACCACTTCCCCATTTTTTACCTACACTGCAACGTGTCTGTGAAAACGGTTCCGACGCCTATGATACGTATTTTTTTCATGTAGATGTGTACAGTATTTCATAACCAAAAATGTTACACCCCAAATTAAATAGATATCAAAGAAATTCAGAAAGTATATTACTAGCTGTGACTTTTTTGTCCACATGTAAATACCCCAATATTGTTGATGTTTTTTTAAAAGTGTTTTTCACAACCCTACAACAACACAGGGGACATGGTTAAAATTTGATTTACTCTACTTGGTGATGCTTTGATCAAGAACCATCAAATTTCATAAATTTTTAATGACTTCGTCCTCATTTTTATATTTCAAACTTTTTCATGTCCCTGTAATGGTATATAGTTTTTGCCCTGTCCATCAGTCTGTCTGTCAAGTCATACCCACAGACACTTGAGGTATTGGAACACACACCCCTCTCCATTTTTTTTTTCATTTTAAATCTGGGGTCGAGTCACCTTTTTCCTATTTTTGCATTTAAATATGCAGTATATATTATCAATTATGTAACTCTTTTGTCTCTTAATGCTGTTTTTAAATACAGTGGAATCATGCAAAAATTTTCGTGCGGTTTAATTTTCGTTGTTTTCGAGGTATTTTTAGACCCACGAATTCATGTCCACCACGAAATGTAGAATGTTACATATATATAACTACTCAACAATTTTACATCCACGAAATCAAATCCCCACGAACCAAGAGTTTCTCCTCAGATCACAAAAATTGACCCCACAAAAATGTATGATTTTACAGTATATCGTTTTCGACTGATACATATAAAGAGAGGCTTGCAACTTTTTTCTCGTCATCTGCCTCACCTCTCATAAACCTCTCGTTAAATAAAACATGGAATATTCATATATCAGTCAATTTGTTATACATTCCTCTTCCTGTTCATATTTCCATTTAATTTTTATGTGCCCCCGATTTGTAAATATTTCGATGAAGGCTTTTCAAAATATGGACAGATTAAAACAAAATGATATTCATCCTCTAAATGAAGTGTTATCACGATTTTTGTATGGCAAAAAAAAAACCAAAAAAAAACAAACAAAGGGATTAAGAGTATAAGTCAGTAATATGTAACAGTTTGTATAATTTTTTTTTGGTTATGAAAAATATGTTACATTTATCTATAAACAATTTCATAAACAATATCAATATTTGGAAGTTCTGTATGACCTTTGAGATTTGTATGACACCTTTTTTCTCTAAATATTCATAGTGATTCATAAAAGTTGTATAATAAAATTTTATGATATATTTTTTTCTATAAATAATAAGTCCGTAAGTGAAATATTAAAGTGTGATGATTCCAAAAGAACCCTAGAAGGCCATACAAGGGATTCCATAAGAAAGACCCCCCTTCCCCCCATTTTTAAGGGAAAAAACTAACATAAAAACATTTTTAAAAACATATTAATATTTTTTTCTTATAGAGGAAAGGTTATAAATCCAGGAAAACATGGATATCTTTTTTAAATTTGAAACAAGAATTTAGGATGGAATTATTTTTTCCAATCGTCACTGAAATAAAGCAAAAGAGGAATGGAACAATTTTGATTTTCTTTACCCCGGTTCTAATTGAATTAAAAACAAAAGAGAATAAAAATTTTAAAGGTAAGATTCACAGCAAAGTACAATAAGTCTTATTTCATTTAACGTAAAACTCTATTTTCTATGTACACGTATATATAACTATATCATTTTAAATACAAAATTAGCAATTTTTTTGGAGTTGACATTTTAAAAGTTTATTAAGGCTCTCCAACCCTTAATATCTATGTTCAATAACAGTTAAAAAAGTGACGGTCAACATGTTTTTAATCCCTTTTTAATTAAATAAAACTTGCTTTCTATTCTAGATCTATATGAAAATTATTGCTGTACAAAATTCTAAGCCTTCTTGGAAAAAAATTCCGGTAATAACATCCCTTCCTGACACATGGTACCTCATTTCAAAGAAATAATTCGATTTCAAACTTGACAATTTTGAATCTATACTTATGTATTTTTATTATAATGTTAAATTTTGTAAAACAACTTACCAAGAAGCAGGATACTGAAATAAAATATTCTTTCAAAGTTTTTCACCGTCATTGCAATAGGCACAACAAACGATTGGAGATCTTCACTGGCGGTTTATATATATAAGTATCTAAATATCATACACTTGGATTGACACACCTATGATGTGCAAAATGAGTAAAGTGTTTATTAAGCTCTGGTGTAAAAGAATAAATAGCAGATAACATAAACCGCGAGACAGCAAAATACGTACACTGGCGCCATTTCCACCCCACACTTCTAGAAAATGAAGTAGTTGTGAAAACCTTGCTATTCTATACTTATGAAAATACATGTCTAATTATATTGAGTACATTCAGGAGTACACGGACACAAATCATTCCTTTGCTGAAGTTATTACATCTACTTTTCAAGGGACTTGGACGCAGTTTTAACTGACTTTTTTTGTAACCAATATTAAAATTTACAATTTCTAACTAAGACAATTCTATTGATCAGCAAAAATTTGAACATCAGTTGCTGATTTACCAAGGAGATTCACAACTTAGGTAACATATTTTTCATAACCAAAAAAAAATTATACAAACTGTTACATATTACTGACTTATACTCTTAATCCCTTTGTTTGTTTTTTTTTGGTTTTTTTTTTGCCATACAAAAATCGTGATAACACTTCATTTAGAGGATGAATATCATTTTGTTTTAATCTGTCCATATTTTGAAAAGCTGCTTAAAAAATATATCGAGAAGTATTACTGGCAGAAACTATCTGACAATATTATTAGATTTCACAACGTATTTATGAACGCTTTCTCTCATATGGTCATTCACCATGAAGTAATTTTTTTTTTAATTTTTTAACATTATATTTTAGATATATGTAATCTATAAAAACCGCCATAATGATACAATCCATTATGTAAATATTTTGTATTAAAGGATATTGAAATGCGATTATATTTATTTATTTATTCACCAATCAAGGGCCCTCAGGGGGGCATATACAATTTTTTTATATCAATATAATCATGATAATAACAACAAGCAGTAAATTAATACTAATTCAATAATTAATGTCTTGTTTATATTTTCAAGCTTTGCTGCTGTTCCAGGGAGACATGGCGGACGGGTGTCAGTGCCCCGATACGTCCTGCATGCAGCTCGCCCATACAGCTCGCCGATGTGAGTGCTGTGTGTTTACATTCCTCGGGAAAAGATCCCCAAAGCCTGCTGTCAACGCTTATTCCAAGAAAGAGTCCATTTCTTCGTATTCGTCATTTCCAGACCAAAACATTGCCAATATTGACTACTGGTTCCGACTTTCAGGACTTTCAGACATGTCAGAGACTTAGTTTACAGTTTATTGTTCGCCTAAAATACGAGACTTATCAAAATGCACAATGTATACAAGATTTAAAAAAAAGTATTATATGAAATATTAATAAAAACATATTAACCGTTGCTGTGCTTATTACGATGTTATTTTTCAATTATGTAATCAGAATATGTACGTCAGAATATGTACGTAAACAAAAAAAATAACATCGGAAAAAGATTCATCGGTCCTTAATAACACGACAGTTAACAAAATAATATGGGCAATAAGAAAAAAAAATTAGACAATTCAAAAGTAAGTGACTTAGGAGATATCAACCTTCTCTGGCATCTGAATAAAGTACATTACAACAACAATAAATAAATAGATCCAAACCCTAACACCAGAACCCGACACTGGGGCCAAGAATTTTACAATTTTCATCGAGGTCCTTGATTGCCATTACCATGCCCTAAATTCTTATTTCTTAATATCTGGCAGCAGAGAATATTTTTAAGATATTTTGCATTTTTACTACACAATCAATAAGGATTATGATTTATACTAACAAATTAACAAAACTAACCCAGGGTCCATGAAATACAAAGATTTAGAGGAGGCACCCTGGCGCATTTGAACTTTGCACTTCTGTCACCAGAACCCCTGACGACACTGAGGCTGTGAAACTCAATTTTGAAGAAACACGAGAAAGAGATCGAGAGAGAGAGAGCAAACCTTTTTCCCAATCACACCCTGTATCAAGATAAGACATCAATATCACTGAGAGGGATAATTAAAGTCCCAACTTGATTTCTCTATAGCGGAAATTTTAGGTATCCAGGCATTTGGAAAAAAAATCTTATTCGAATATTAGTTTATCTATTTAGTTTAATTTTATAAAATACATAGTGAAAACGTTTTACTATCGTTGTATGTCCACACAGAAATGGAAATTACCATTGTTAATAGACAATACGTCGTCGATATATCTAAATGTCGAGTTGAAGGCCACAACAAATGTTTTCTTCTTATCACGCATAAGAGTTTGCAATAATTCTGCTGAATTTGAATACAAAAATAGGTCTGCTTATAATGGAGCGCAATTGATACCCATGGGGATTCCAATGGATTGTTGAAAGACCTGATCTCCAAAAACCACATACATGTAGATATTGTCAATCAGAAACTCAAACATCTTTTTGATGTCAGCTTCAGAGTACTTATGTATTCAGAATGTTTTAACAAAATAATTTTGTAAATGACCAATGACCAGGTATGTATTTACTAGTTCCATTTTCATTGAAAAAGCATCTTCAGAAAAGACAGTTCTCATACCAAGCTTACCTCTAGTCAATTATTCTTTGTTCTATGATTGCGTATTTAAACATAAGATTATGACTAAATATATCTGCAAAATCAATTTTTAGATTAAATATTTCCTTCGATTCAAAAATCTTTTTATATCGTAATTGCGTTAAGATATCAGTTGTCCGATATTACATTTTCAAATTATTTTTTTTCCAATTATGCTTTTTAATTTTTATTCCAAAGAAAACTGACATGCATCTTACTTACAAAAAACACCACAAAATTGGTTTAGAACGCGGCTAGAGATCGCAAAAATTATGACTAAAAGTACAAGTTTAGAAACAAAACATTTATCATCGAAGATCACGGATATACACAAGTGACACGAATACACGAGTACATTCTGGTAGACCACAACATTGTGTCTCGTGACACTCTTTTTTGATTCTGACCATGTAATGCCTGGTATGTTTTCTGTTGTTGAAGTTGTTGGAATATGTATAAGAGACTGCTTTATTTGTTTATCTTAAAAAATAGGCGTTTGTTAGCCGACATCTTTTTGTGTCTTTATGATACGGAATTTATTCAAGACTTGTACATGAGAAGAAAACATTTGCTCAGACTTTTGACTCACACTTACATGTACACCGACGATGTATATCAATTACAACAGTTACTTCCACTCATATGTCGATTCAGTATGTCTCAATGAACTTATAATAAATGACAAAGAAAGTCTTACACATCCATCTGTTTCATATTTGGATATTTTACTGAAAATAAAAAATATATGACTAACAAGATGACGTCATTATGCTCTTCCTTCATCAGCATTCTTCATCAATGAGGTAATATCTCTCTACCATCTGTATAGTGTGTTTACATCTCCCAAGCTATTTAATACTCTAGAGCATGCTCCGAGTCCAACCAATACTAAAACCTAGGCAGGCTACTGACAGATAAGTTGATGTTACAAGGATTTCAATAACGTTAACTTCGTTTAAAGTCAGAATTTCGTAAAATCTTTAGTCTTTATAATGACCTTGATGGTGTTTCATCCTATTTTCAGGCCTTTATTTTCATTAATACTGAATTTGTCTATTTAATGTTCCGTCGACCTGAGCAATATATGGGCCTCACGGCGGATATGAGGACAGGTAATACTTACTCCTCCTAGGCACCGGATCCTACTTTTGGAATTTTGCTGGGGTCGGTTTTTTGGCCCTTTTCACTGATTTGTATTGTTTATATTTTTTTCTGAATCGATCTTGTATTGTTCTCTTCATGTGTTTTATCATTAAAATAGCAATACAATGCCAAGTATTGAAAGGTGACTTGGCTTAAATTTGGACATGGTGTAGGATATTCTCACTATATAACTCTATATAGACGAATAGTAGATAATTGAAATATTAGTCCACCCGAAAAAATATTGACGGTCAATATTTTTTTTATTATTGGCTGGCTAGGAATAATGCATAGAGAATTTTCCCACCTTTTCTGTTAAGGTAGGATTCTTCTCATATTTCTTGTATTTAAAAATTAATCAAATTTTCACAGAATAGAAGACAATATCATTAAGAAATAGTATCAGTGAGATTAAATTTGACCGTTTTATATTAGAGGCAAGGTCAGGTCAAGGTCATTATCTTTTTCTTTGACAATAGGATTAAAAAAGGACTGTTGCCAATCATGTGATGCCTACTTCTATTTCAAAAGTTTAAAGATTGATTTTTTTGTATAAAGGTCTATAGCATGATATTACCAAATTTACATAAATAATTTGACTAAACTGGATATTAGCTAATCCAAAGTTTCTCTGTTTTTCTTAATTTTTTTAGGATATACTAGTTATTTTCATATGCTCTCTATATTTAACTTTTTCTTATTTTCACATATAATAAAGTTGTTTTATAAATGTACAAAATGATACAAAAACAAAAAGTTTTGATCGTTTACTATGAGTATGGCACGCCAAATTCACAAAAATGAGATAATCATAGTTTCACAATCGATAAACTAGGTTTATCGGTTGTAAACTATAGTTTACAAACTGTAAACTATAGTTAACAACGTTAATCTATATTTCACATCTGTAAACCATAGTTAACGCGATAATCTATGTTTCACAACCGTAAACTATACTTAACACCGAAAACAATCATTTGCGATTGCAAAACATAGATTATCTGATAAATACAGTTTCACGATTTGTAAACTATAGTTTACAAACCGTTAACTATAGTTAACGATCTGATAAATATAGTTTCACGATTTGTGAAACTATGATTAACAACTCTTAACTATAGTTTACGATTGTAAACTATAGTTTACAAACGTGAATCCATGTTTATCAACAAAATCTATTGTTAACGCTTATTACAGACAGATAAACTTAGATTATCATTCGTAAACTATAGTTAACAACCGTTAAATATAGTTTTACAGATGAAAACTATACTTAACGAATCGTTAACTATAGTTTACGGTTTGTAAACTATAGTTTACAGTCGACAAACCTAGTTTATCAATTGTGAAACTAGGTTTATCTCATTTTTGTGAATTTGGCGTGCCATATATGAGAGAAAAGGTACTTTTTATGGATTTTTGGCTCAAATCTGTATTTTGAAAGCATTTAAAGCTTACATAGCTCTAGTTTGCTTGAAAAATCATATTTATTTGATACATTTTGAAAGTTTAGTTCCTTATCATAAATTTAACTTACATTTGAAAATCCATCAAGTCTTTAATTGTCGTAAAACTTATAACTAAATTCATTGTTCTATCATAATTTTGAGAGGCAGAAAAGAAGATATTTTCATACGCCACCATTCCGCCAAAAATATAGTCCCTGCTTGTTTTCAAACGCAGTTTACCATTTCTATTTAAAGTTGTACAATTCTGATGAGTTAAGAAAAATATGGTCTTTTAAATCCCTTACACCCAAATACATAAGACATATAAGCAAACATATTTTGAAAGTTTCATCTAGTCGGAAACCAGACAAGAATCCTACCATAAGCGAAAATGAAGGACAGAGTCTTATACTTACCTCGAAATCAAATTTTTGAAGAAATATAAAACAAATACTAGTTCAAATATAAGTAAAGGGACAATTTTGTTTACGTCTCATTTTGCCATGTTTCTTCACAATAAAAAAAAATAATTTTGTACTGTATTTCATATAACAAAACAGTTATTAATGTGCTTTCGGGCAAAATAGATTATGTTAGCCCCTCGGAACGAAAATATTACCCTCCGCTTCGCGTCGGGCAATATTTCGTTCCTCGGGGGCTAACATAATCAACGTTGCCCTCAGAAACAATTCCACCGATAGATGGTGCTTGGGAAATCCTTCCTGTTTACATTCCATGGGCAAGACAATCCCTATACACGGAGGCTGTCATACAGCCTCCGTCTAAAAATATTGACCGTCAATATTTTTTCGTTTGGACTAATATTTCAATTATCTACTATTCGTCTATATAGAGTTATATAGTGAGAATATCTTACTGAATATAACAATCTCTAATATTTCTATTCTCATTGTAAAAATAGAATACTAGTATTTTTAAACGAAAGGTTTTAGTTCAATCATGTGAAAAATATGCTATGTTGTGATAACACAATGTGTAATGTCTTCAAAGGAAACTTTTCTATTATCCAGAAAATATGTTAGCACCCCAAACACTTTACATGTTTGACAACGTAAGAATGGAAATTACCATTGTTAATTGACAATACGTCGTCGATATATCAAAATGTCGAGTTGACGGCGGCAATAATTCAAAAATTACGTATGACAAGAAGACAAATGAAAAAAAGAAAAAAAATACATAATAATTGTTGATGCTTTTGTATTGATGTAGAACAAAAACCCATTATCACAAGTGCATTGCTTTCAATTTGTCTTCGTCCGAGAAAAACTGCAATTTGACAAGACAATTAAGACGAAAATATCTATAGAAAAGCTTGATTAATTTTCTCCTTGAGCAATAAAAGTTGTAATTAAAGCAGTCGTTATGCACTTTGCTTTAAGGTATACATTTACTCAGATGACAAGAAAATTCAACTGATAAGAGCGCAAAACCACCTACTGCACATTGTACACCTATGATTCTTGTGTTAAATTTTAATTTCAAATAGCTAGGTCAATGACTTAAAATCGTTGTTCTACGCTCGTGATCTACATAAATTTCTTGGTTTACTTTTATTGCCAGTGTGTTTAAGTTTTTAAGTATTAAAATCAACACATGGAAAGAGAATTTTAGAAATATTACGGAAACTCAATCAGCAAGACGTCTTTTTTAATTCAAAAATATTTTATACATGTTCCTCTTTTTGGGCATATATAGGATCAGGATGTGTTTGGGGTGTTGTTCTTCTTTATTGTTTTTGTTGTTTAGAGCACCCGTGTTCTATCTACAAATATACAGCATTCAACTTGAATAGAGGTCTAATTTCTCTAAGTAAAATTAATCAATTACATTTACTTCATCATATTTTTACCGAATGCTAGATCCAAACCTATATACAGATACTCAAGGCCTTTTAAATATTTTCAATAGTTCCACTAAAGAATGTTTGTTTGCATGTCTGTTTGCTTTTTTTTAACGTTCCTCTCGAATTTTTTTCACTCATAAGGAGAAGCCACCACTTGCAGGTGGAGGGCTACAAATTCTGACCTATATTCACACGGAAATATTGAGCAGCGAGGGATATTTTTTGTGGCAGCATCTACTGCGATACGGAATCTCGATCCTACAAGGTCTCATCCCAAGGAGCGCAACTGGATTCAAACCGGAGACGTTAGAATCAACTAATTAATCTACAGTCTGAAAGAGGGCTGTTACTTATTATAAAAGTTTGCTCATTAAGATGAATACCCGGTATATGGCTCGAACATGTTAAGTGCAAAATGCCCCAGTTTTGTGCGCAAGTAGATTGAGCTTTGACAAAACCTATATTTAACTTATTGAACGTATGTGTTTGAAACAAACAAAAAAATAAGTTCAACATAGGTAACCTGGAATAAATGTTCAATAACTATTTAAACATTTATGTTAAACATATTTTAAAATCATAAGTTTAAAATCATAAGTTTAACATATTGAGGACAATCCATATGTTCAAGGAATGTTCAACATACACTCACCATATGATACTCAAAACATCTGTTGAATACACATTGCAATATTACCTGTGTAAAGGTCATTGGTCTTTTGCAAAAATATTTTGTTGAAAAACATTCTAATTGTCCACACAAGTTCTCTGAAGGTGATGTTAAAAAGATGAGTGAGTTTCCATTTGATATCTATGTGGTTCTTCCAACAGTATGTTTGCATTCCCACGGGTACCAATCCCCCCTTCCGTTTATAGCTGACCTGTTTAAATATTCATATGACAGTGTATGAAGCAGAATTTATTCAAACACCTCTACATGAGAAGACGAAAACACTTGCTTTGGCTTTCAACTCGACATTTCGATATATCGACTATATATTTTCAATTAAAATAGTTAACAACAATAGGATATCAACATTATCTATGGTCATCATTTCGCAAGTATTATGGTGGATACAATGACCTTATAAGTAAATGGAACTCATCATTGAGTCAAATGCTGAGTGACGTTTTTCATAAGTATCATTTTATGGACCTGTAGAAGATTACGCCAGGCGATGGGCAAGACATGAAAAAGAAAACGTTGACACTGATCACGTATTAAAAGATTGAGGAACAATATGAAAACAGTGTATCCTCCTGTATTCAATAGCCCAGAAGTTTAAAATAAAAGAATTAGATAACTAGATAATGATTAGTACGTACTAGTTCCTGCTGACAAAGCAGGTAACAGCATTGTCTTCGTTTGTAAGGCTCATTATATAAATTGCATTTTGAAAGAACATGGATTTAATTCTACAAGTGGTAATCCAACTTTTACTCACAGCTCCCTTTCTTAGGAAGAAATTCTTCAAAAACATACGTTAGTTTGGAATATCTTTAATATCTCAAGGAACCAAAATGAATTTGAACTACCATATATATATTGGATTAGAAACTTCTTAAAATCCTTATAAACAAAGATACATAGCGGGCTCTAGTAAATGTTCAATTTAACCAAGCTCTTTCCTTCTTCCTCACTAAGATACCCGGTATTATCAGTAGTGAAGGAGAAACTTCAAGAGTACTGTGAAACAATATATTCACAAAGTGATGTAAAATCTAATGTGGATACTTAAAAATCCATGGAACGTTTGGACAATTTGAAATCACAAGATTTTACCAAAATCAACAGCTAATAAACTTACGACTTTTCTCAACTTAATATTCAACCATTCCCTACGATAAATTAAAGTCCAGACTTTTGATATCATTGATAGTTGCTTTTTCAATAAAATGGAACTCGTAATTTCACTAACCTTGTCATTGCTCTGTTGCAAAATTATTTTGTAAAAAAACATTCTAATTGTACACACAAGAACTCTGAAATTGACATCAAAAAGTTGCTCGAGTTTCTGATTGACAATGTTTGTGTTGTTTTTGGAGACCAGGTCTTCCCATGGAATTCCCATGGGTACCAATTGCACCCCGTTTTTAGCAGACCTATTTTTTGTATTCATATGAAGCAGAATTTGTCCAAAATCTTGTACGTGAAAAGAAGAAAACTTGCTGTGTTCTTCAACTCGACGATGTATTGTCAATCATTTCCATTTCCATTCTTATGTTGATACGATATATCCCCGTGAGCTTGAAATAAAAGATACCACAGAGTCTGACACATCTGTTTCATATTTAGATATCTAACTTGAAAAAGACATTAAGGGTAATCTAAAAACCACGCTTTATGACAAACGAGATGAGACTTTTCAATTGGGAACTTCCCTTACTTGTGCAGCAATATACCCTCATCACCTACATACGGGGTTTATATATCTCAACGTATTCGATACGTAAGAGTATGATCTGAGTATAGACAATTTGCTGAAACAAGAATATCAGCAGTCTCGTTAAAGTCATTATTTCGCAAAATCTATGGTCAATACAATGACCTTGTCAGCAAATACAATTCATCATTTAGTCAAATGCTGAATGACGTTCTCATGCTTATTGTTAGGCCATTATTTAAACACTGAAATGTCGACGGATTTTTCCGTTATTTTCCAATCATGACAAGGAGTACATGGCGGTTGTGATCGGTCGGCAGGGAATGCTCACTCCTCCATGGCACCTGATCCCACCTCTAAATGTTTTGGAGGTCCGTATTGCTCTGCTTCTATTTTGTGGTTAATGGACTTTTGAAATTGAATATTGTTCGTTATCTCCATGTATTTCATAAGGAAAATATGATTGGCAGTATGAAAACCATTTCCAGGTTAGTTTGGACTTGGTTTGTTGGCGCTACGGAATTAGCGTCTGTCAAATGGCGAATAGATTTTCATTAGTTAAGATATTAATAACATCAGGAACTTAAAATTGTTGTTGACAACGATGAGACAACTTAAGCTCCATCTCTTTGCCGAACGAGAAAACGTTATTGGTTATTCGATACACCAAGTGGTATTTGCCCGAATTTCTATCCCATGTATATTTCAATAGTGAAGGAAAGCTGTGTAAATTTCAGAACCTGATATTATGTAACGTTGAGAATGCCACGCCTCACTGAAAATCCAAATTAACCTGGAAATGGTTCTATTTGATGTGTGTTTAGGTTTCGGAGTAACAATTTTCAACTTGTAGGCCATTTGGTGGTTGAAAAACGTTTTTCTTCAAAATCCTAAGTCCCAGAACTCCTCAAGTACATTTTCATTAGTCGAATAGTAGCTAAAATGTATTTTGGAATATGACTAGTTGTGTCCTATACGCGTAAGGTTGTACAGAAAGTTTAAAAAAAGGAAATGAAAAAAGAAATCAGGTATTAAAAAAAAATTCTTCAGTATTGCATTTCTTGCTAGATTCATGTTAATTTATGAATTACATCTAGCAGTTAACCAGGGACAAGCAAGAGTAAACTAAGAGGCATATACTTACCTTTCTTACATGCAAATACCGTACTGTGAAGACATCAGCAATTCTATTTCAGGATAGGAGTGTCTTCTGTTTAAAAATTGAACAAACATGTATTGAGAATACTCCCGTATTTATTAATTCACTAATTGCTAATGTAATATTCATAAAGCCGTTTTGATTTTCAAAAAAAATAAATACCAAAATTTTATTGTAAATTGAAGGAAAAATAAAAAACACGAATATTTTTGTTGTGCAATTTTCTGAGGATTTGGATGAAATTACCGTAGCCAAGTTTCTTATACTTAACAAGATGTAGGTATAAATGTTATTTCAGTGAATAATATGTAAACATTGAACCACCTGTATAAGACTAAAATTAACAAATCTATGTTGAACTCTCTCCATATAGGGTATCCGCAATAAAATTATAAATACAAACTGAAAAAAGACTTTTTCAGAGAAGCCAGCAAACAAATGATGCTTACAAAGAACGAATAAAGACTTATTGATAAATGATTTACTGATGTTTTTCATCAGAATGTCATTATATTATCGTGTTTATGTTTTTTATTGATAAATTTCTCAATAATGTAGATCATACAAGTTCATGTCTTTAAGTGTCAAAAATGATGAAGCATGTGAAATGAGCAAAGGTCAATGATTTCCATTGCTGTGTTTTACATCTGTTCTAAAATCGATTTGAAGACTGCCTAAGATCTGACTTACATATAAAACAATCAAAAGATTTGTCACTTACACACAAAACTATCTAGATCTGTTGCCCACATTGCGCAGTACTTGTGTTTACAGAGTAGACCGTATAAACCGAAATTTCGTGTTGCAGAATTGGGTATTGCATTTAATTCTACAAAAGTTCCTAAAAATCTAATTAACAGGGTAACAGGTAACATAAAGGCTTTTACTAAGTACCAGCATTTCGGAGATCAATACAGCACTTAAAAACACGTAAAATTGATGCAAAGCATCAAATCGGTCGCAAGCAAAATTCAGCATTTCAGAAAGTACTTTCACAATTTAAATAGCATTATTGCAGGGAAAGCATTTAAGATATTCAAAGCTGAAATAGCGATTTTTCAATTTTTAGATTGTTTTCAAAGCAAAATAAATAAATAATAATAATAAAAAAAATAAATGGAAATTTTAGTACATGTGCTCATCAAATGGATTCATCGATGTAATTATGCCAATGATAAATGATAAGAATTTTATGTCATCAAAATGAAGATGTGAACTTTGTGCTGATATCCTGGATCTTTATCACGCCCATGGTTTCTGCAGAGTGGCTAAGCTGCAAGGCGAGTTGCAAGTTGTAGGGGGAAAGTATCCTTGTGTCATCGCAGCTGTATCACATCCAAATCATTTTTTATTAGTTGAATAACTTCAATCTTTATTCACCATGCACTTTTACAATGTCTTTATCCGGAAAATCATGACGACTTCCTTTCATATCTTACACACTCCCAGGCTGAGGAGTATCCATTGTAAACTCTATTTATATAACCATTAATTATCAATTATCTAATGAGAAATGGTAATGAAATTGAAACATAATATCAACAATTAATACTTAATTTAAAGCAAGTTTATTTTTTTAATATTTTACTCGCGATTTTATACATGTAATCATTTATGAATTATTTTACTGGACAAATAAAAAATAACGACTCATTTCCCCATGTGCACTTTCTAACACAACCACAAAATAGATCGGCCGCTGCTGCGGCCGATAATAACATCAATGAAAGAAATATATGGAGATAACGAACAGTATTCAAGCTCAAAAGTCAATTAAAAAAATATAAATCTAAAAACAATGATAAAATTGCAAAAATTCACCATATTCTTTATTTATTTATTTACATCTTAGTTTAGAAACAATAGATTAATTTTAAAATTGTTCGTAAAAGCTATATATGGCGTTTCTGAGCTAAACGAAATACGTATTTAAGTGTAGATTTACATCATATTTGTTCATCATCATCATCATCATCATCGTGCTTAACACCCTGTGGTGTGTAGGGCAGCAACAAACTTCCTCCACTCTTGTCTATCCTGGGTCAGCCTCGTAAATGATCCTCAGGTCTGGTGCATTGCTATTATCTTGCTTTCAACTGTCTTTCCTACTATGTTCTAGGCCCGCTCTTTCTTTTTACTCTCTTGGGTCCAATGCAGTGCTGTTCTAGTTGTTGACTGGGAATGTTTTCGGAGAACATGTCCAATTCATCTCGATCGGCGTTTGGTAATGATGGTATCCATGTCCTCTTGTTAAAATCTGCTCAGCAGATTATCTTTTCGGGCCAGAAAAACCTGAGTATTCGGTGAAGGCAGGTGGATTGGAAGAATTGTATTTTGCTAAGATCTTTCTCTGTTATTCTACAGCACTCCGATCCATAAAGGAGAGTTGATACAACACAGCTCTGGTAAAGCTTCAGAGCTTCAGCTTGGTGCTGGTGCTGTACTGTGCAGACCTCCAGATGTTATTCATTTCTCTAACCACTCTCCTGGCTTTGCCCTGTTTGCTGTGGATGTCCTCCTTTGTGCCACCCTCTGGTGTAATGATACTACCCAGGTAAATAAAGTTATCCGTCGGGCGTAGTCCCTCACCATTGAACAGGAGCAGGCAATTCCACATTAAGTTAACATATTATATTTGATATTTCATTCAAATCAAAATTGTCACCGATTCTGAACGTAAATATCACCACTTTTCTATAGTATGAAGTAAAATTGATTTTAATCTCTGTCTGATATTTTATAAAATGCCGAGTCAGAAAGAAATCGGATTTTGTTTTAAATCTCTGATATCTATGATACGCGATTGGTTTAAATTGTGTAATTTTCAGGGAAGTCCTATCTTTATATAAAGTAATAAAAAAATATTTAAAGATCATCTTATCAAAAATACGCCATATTTGACTTTAGATAAGTTTACAGAGCACAATAGATGATAGCTTTAAAGATGTATTAATGATATAAGTTATTAACTAAATTTGATCGACTCAATCTTTTCCGTCGTCATTTTTCCCTATTTATATCGAGTGATTACTATCATCTGAACCTGCTGTTAACATAACTCAAAATGCAAAAGGATTTTCTGATTTTTTTTTTAACCGAAGCTGGCTTAAGAGAAATAGGAGAATATAGAATATATGTACACTGTTATATTTCCAGAGGTCCTGTGTGTGCCCTTTTCACAGATTCGTATTTTTTAAGGTTCATTGATACTCTGAAAAGAGAGATAACTCTTAATGTCATAAATGTTTATCATTCTTTTGTAAATTTGCCAAGTTGAAGTGTCCTTTTTGTCCAATTTATAAAATGCATTTCTTTTGGAAAATCATTAAGGTTCAAGCAACATTTTATATGAGTGAGCAGAGGGTTATTTTAACCTTAAAGAATTTTTGTGATCGATTACTATTTTTTATCTCCACCCGTTTTATTTGTACATGTCAATGATGCTTATTAATGTTAAGAACATTTACATTTGGACTTTGGAATGCAATTAAATTTAAAATAGATTATGACAACATCGACCTTAGAGTTTAGTGCCATGTTGAAGTATGTTGAAAATTTGTAGGAATTTTGACGACAGCAATATATAAGTGTTTTTTTAATTTTATTATCTTATGATAATTTATGAACGATTAATTAACAATAACATTTGATCTATTTCATGAAGAATATGGAGATAACGAACAGTATTCAATATCAAAGTTCATAAAACAATACAAAATAGGAGCAGAAGAAACACGGCCGGACCTCCAAAACATCAGATGTGGGCTCCCTGTCATGACAAGGAAATAACGGAAAATTCAATTCGGGGTAGAACAATGGACTAACAATTAGTATGAAAAACGTCAGTCAGCATTTGACTCAATGATAAATTGAGCTGACGATGTATTTGCTGACGAGGTTACTGTATCGACCATAGAATTTACGAAATGATTACTTTAAACGAGACTGCTGATATTCTTGTTTCATCAACATGTTTGTCAATAATTTACGACGTTTTAGAAATTGTTCATACGTAGAGCATGCTCTTGCGTATCGAATCAACTGAGATATATAAACTCCGTATGCAGGTGATGAAGATACTAGTACCTAGTATATTGCAGCATAAGTAAGGGAAGTTGACGATTGAAAAGTTAAAGTCATCTCGTTTATCATATAGCTTGGTTGTAAGATTGCCACTAACATCTTTTTCAAGTAAAATATCCATGTATGAAACAGATGTGTCAGACTCTGAGTTATCTTTTATCTCAAGCTCACCTGGATATATCGTATCCACACAGAAATGGAAATTACCATTGTTAATAGACAATACGTCGTCGATATATCTAAATGTCGAGTTGAAGGCCACAACAAATGTTTTCTTCTTATCACGCATAAGAGTTTGCAATAATTCTGCTGAATTTGAATACAAAAATAGGTCTGCTTATAATGGAGCGCAATTGATACCCATGGGGATTCCAATGGATTGTTGAAAGACCTGATCTCCAAAAACCACATACATGTAGATATTGTCAATCAGAAACTCAAACATCTTTTTGATGTCAGCTTCAGAGTACTTATGTATTCAGAATGTTTTAACAAAATAATTTTGTAAATGACCAATGACCAGGTATGTATTTACTAGTTCCATTTTCATTGAAAAAGCATCTTCAGAAAAGACAGTTCTCATACCAAGCTTACCTCTAGTCAATTATTCTTTGTTCTATGATTGCGTATTTAAACATAAGATTATGACTAAATATATCTGCAAAATCAATTTTTAGATTAAATATTTCCTTCGAATCAAAAATCTTTTTATATCGTAATTGCGTTAAGATGTCAGTTGTCCGATATTACATTTTCAAATTATTTTTTTTCCAATTATGCTTTTTAATTTTTATTCCAAAGAAAACTGACATGCATCTTACTTACAAAAACACCACAAAATTGGTTTAGAACGCGGCTAGAGATCGCAAAAATTATGATTAAATGTACAAGTTTAGAAATAAAACATTTATCATCGAAAATCACGGATATACACAAGTGACACGAATACACGAGTACATTCTGGTAGACCACAACATTGTGTCTCGTGACACTCTTTTTTGATTCTGACCATGTAATGCCTGGTATGTTTTCTGTTGTTGAAGTTGTTGGAATATGTATAAGAGACTGCTTTATTTGTTTATCTTAAAAAATAGGCGTTTGTTAGCCGACATCTTTTTGTGTCTTTATGATACGGAATTTATTCAAGACTTGTACATAAGAAGAAAACATTTGCTCAGACTTTTGACTCACATTTACATATACACCGACGATGTATATCAATTTACAACAGTTACTTCCACTCATATGTCGATTCAGTATGTCTCAATGAACTTATAATAAATGACAACAGAAAGTCTTACACATCCATCTGTTTCATAATTGGATATTTTACTGACAATAAAAAATATATGACTAACAAGTTGACGTCATTATGCTCTTCCTTCATCAGCATTCTTCATCAATGAGGTAATATCTCTCTACCATCTGTATAGTGTGTTTACATCTCCCAAGCTATTTAATACTCTAGAGCATGCTCCGAGTCCAACCAATACTAAAACCTAGGCAGGCTACTGACAGATAAGTTGATGTTACAAGGATTTCAATAACGTTAACTTCGTTTAAAGTCAGAATTTCGTAAAATCTTTAGTCTTTATAATGACCTTGATGGTGTTTCATCCTATTTTCAGGCCTTTATTTTCATTAATACTGAATTTGTCTACTTAATGTTCCGTCGACCTGAGCAATATATGGGCCTCACGGCGGATATGAGGACAGGTAATACTTACTCCTCCTAGGCACCGGATCCTACTTTTGGAATTTTGCTGGGGTCGGTTTTTTGGCCTTTTTCACTGATCTGTATTGTTTATATTTTTTCTGAATCGATCTTGTATTGTTCTCTTCATGTGTTTTATCATTAAAATAGCAATACAATGCCAAGTATTGAAAGGTGACTTGGCTTAAATTTGGACATGGTGTAAATTAAGAGCCATTCTCTGTAAAGATTTGAAATTTTATATAGGAGCTGTGGCACTCATAGTCTCAGAATTTCTCCAAACTCTCTATGATAAAAGTCATTGATACCCTAAACTGAAATCAGGCAAAAATTGGTTGCTATGTTTTATAGTTACCATGGCAACATGTATTAAAGTTCGAAAAATGGCATTTTTTAACATGTTTAGAGCCCCAAAGTTAACATTTGCGGCAAAGAAAACAATTGGCAATGACAGTTTCCAAAAGTTGAAGGTCAGATGTCTCAAATGCATGATGAATATGTTTGATAAATCAACTATTCAATACGTTACTATGGTAACAAAGTATTCGAAAGTAAAAGAAAATATTCATTGAAATTTATAAAGTCATACACGTAAAAATAAAAAGCAATTATAGGATGAAATGTGACCATTACTTGGGGCAGTTTACGCTTCATAAACCGCGAAGCGGTTTATAAGAAAGCGTAAACTGCCCCAAGTTTTGTTATATCGGATAACATAAGTTGAAATAAGCTTCATTCCCTATAATTTAATGTTAGTGAAGACAATAAGACAATTTTTCCTCCGGAAAAGGCTTCAAATTGGGCATTATTTTAAAAGTAACGTCAAGCGGAGTAAACTTTTTTGACGTCACTCATTGTGACGTAGGCAAGTTATGTTATACAAAATGGATAAAACTTTTTATCCAATCAAATGACATGATACAACTAAAATTAAATTATTTTATCATAGCTAATGATCAATTTTATAAGATGTTGGTTTGCTCCAAGTTTTCCCATTTGAAAAAATTCAGATAAGATTCTTTAAATAGAGCGTTGCTATGGAAATAAGCAGAAAATATATGCTTAAAAAATATTTTCTTTCCTTGGATACGTACCCTTAAATGTAGATTCCCAAAACTTTTATGATTGATATTTATTAACAGCTAATTTGACTTTTAATTTTGACTATCATCCAATCTCTAAGTGGATGCAAGAAGTTGGAACACAGGGTTTAATATTGATATAAAGTTCACCAAATCGAACATTTTCCCTTCTTGGTAACCATAGCAACAGTGTTGTTTTATTCATCAAATTTTATCAATATATGATATTCAACTTCAGTTCTAACAGATAAGTACTATTCAAGCTGAGTCCTTTAATTTGTTACTTGATTAAATGGCAATTTAATTCTTAATGCAGCGAAAAATAATTCACTTTTAAGCACTGGGACTTTGTTTCCATGGTATCACTGCAAAGTAGCAATAATACCCAATTTTTCTTATGGTTTTGGTGTTGCAAGGTCCTAAGGATGCATATTTGCCAGTCTTGAATTTTTATGTTTTTCCTCAAGACAGTAGCATTAACCCAATCTTAGTTACTGGTTTTGCATGGTTACACTGTGTTACCATAAAAGTTGTTTATAGAATAATATTGCTTATACTTATATACTTAAGGTCAAATATTTTCATTGCTTTTCTTAAGTCGTTGATTGAGTTTGAGCATATAACACCTACCATTAGTGAATACGGAGTGTTTTTCAGCATATTTCAGCATTTTAAATGTATTCCAAATGTACCCTTGGTTACCACTTACTTAGAGATATATTCTAAACAGTTTCTTTACAGTATAAGTGACATCAAGGTGTCATGTTTTTGTGAGAATGGTTTATTTGCTTCTTGTAGTTTTTATTAAGCCACAGTCAAGATTTAAAGTGGCTGAAAATCTCGATTTTTCAAACGTTTCCGGCTGTTGCCATAGCAACCGAGACACATAGCAACGAAATTTTGTTTGATATTTGTTTCTGGTGTCAAGTACTAAGCATGGGTGAAGTTTCATCAAAATCGGTGACCATGCGTGGCAACGAAGTTTAAGTGGTTACAGAGAATGGCTATTAACTTTTAGTTATAGCCTCTACAATAGTATTTAGCTAATATTTCAATGAGAAAACAAATATGTTTCTTTAGGTTGTCCAGATTCATCGTAACCCTTTCAGAAAGGATTTATTTTAAATCTATATTTGACGGATTGCTATATGTTTTCTAGCAAAATGTATTTTGTTCGAGCAAAAAATTACACAGAGTCGAAGCTCAATAAAAAGGTAAAATAACAAACACTGATCGATTACACAATCCCTACAAACAATGTAAATTCGTGAATAGGACAAAACCTCACTGGATAAGTTGAGTCGATATACTAGTAATGCAGTATCGAGTTCAGTGGATATACACATGTATTGAGTTGATATAATGCAGTATAGAGTTCACTCCATATGGAGTCGATATAATGCGGTATCGAGTTCACTGGATATATGGAATCCATATTATATATATATCACATGACTTCGAGGGTGACATACCAGAATATTTGCCCCAAGGTGACAGGAAAGTATCCAGACTGTTGAATGCTAGAAGTGTTTTCATATTCTCTTTTGTAGTGGTTTTGAAAACCATTATATTTTACCAGAATATAAAACATGCCAGCTAAATTAAAGCACAATCAGTGCTCATTTGAATTTCAACAGTTTGCTAAAAGACATGGTCTCAAAAGACTTATTCAAAGATGTTGTCAATGAGAAACTTCATAATCATTTTAATATAAACTTCAGAGTACTTCAGATGTTGAATCATATCAATTTAAATAAAGTTACTTCATTGATGACAAAAACAGAGTTCTTTTTTTTTTAATTAAAGAAGCAGTTGTCTATGATTACAAAGGCCATAGTTATTTATTTTTTTATCGCGAAGAATGGCTAGACGTAGAACTGTCATACACTGATGTTACTAACTCTTGTAAAAAATTCTGAATTTTGAAATTCTTTTGAAATTCTGATTCTGAATTTTAGCTTTGGGGCTTTTGAGAATCCACAATTTTTTTTTACTTGAGGTCTTGAATATGCTATAAACAGTGCACTTCCTGGACACGGCAACGGATATTTGAAAGTTTTGTTTAAGCTTTACTTTCTTTCATGATTGAATCTTTAATTACAGTTTATATGACCACTTTTCATTGCCTAGTTTCATAATGAGAAGCTGGAAACAAGTGCTATTCGAGACACTGCATTTAAAATGAATGGTAAAGAATCAGTAAACTAGAGTGAAATTAAATTCTTCATTAAAGCTGCTGTAAAACTTGTTAAGAATCCCAAAGAAATATTCACTGAAATATGTGAAATTAACAGCAACCAATGTCTGTTTTATAGACACATGTGCATTTGGATTTCAATGAAGAAAAATGATATTATCATAAATGGCATCAAAAATGGGTACCGTCCTAGGCGACAACGACTTACAACAACCAATGTACTCTTTGGCAAAATTCAACAAATTATCACTGATGATGCTTGATTAACATTAAGACACTATAGCAAAATTGATAGGCATCATTTTGGGGATAGTTTACATTGTTTTAAAGAAAAAATTGACAATAAAAAAGATTAGTATTCAATTGTCACCCTTTGTTTTGAAAAATGAGAGAAAACGATAGATCGTGTAAGAATATCTAAACAATTATTTTAAAAAATCAAAAATTGAAGTTATCCACGTTTGTCTGAAATTCAAACAGATAGTGAAACTTCAATCCATTGCTGGTTGATATACATGTACTTTTGACTCGTTATCACTATATATTCCATTTTCAGTACATACTTGAGACCTTTTTAAGGTGGATCCACGTTTGTCTGAAATTCAAACAGATAGTGAAACTTTAATCCATTGCTGGTTGATATACATGTACTTTTGACTCGTTATCACTATATATTCCATTTTCAATACATACTTGAGACCTTTTTAAGGTGACCGATTTACATAAACTTTGAAGAAACTAAACCTGAAAGTAATTTGCACAAGATATATGACAACCAATGCCTAAACTTAAGAAAAACAGGAAGACTGCAGCTTTAATTCGCTTAATTTTCGGATATTGATGGCTCATGTATATTTAAACTTCATGTTAAATTGTAGATGTGATATAAGCACCCTGATACATACATCACAATACAACTTTAATAAAATGGCTTGTAAATTACACAATTTTACCACTTAGACCCATTTACTGCTATAAATATACATCAATGTCATACGGCACATGCGTAACCATGCAAGTTCGAGAGGGTTTTTAAGATTATTTAGATTTTAAGGAATCACCTGTATATCAAAGTTGTCTCAAGTAAACACATCAGTTTGTAATGAACATTTCTTTTAAAATGAATTTGTTCAGTGCGGAAATGATTTAAAACAATGTTCATTAAATATCAAAATTTTTGAATGGAATTTTATTTGTTTTCGGTTTTCTTTAACTTGAGCTAATTATGAAGACAAAAATATTTGATAAAAAATTAAATTCTTTGTTTATTCTTGTTAATTTTCGGATATTGATGGCTCATGTATATTTAAACTTCATGTTAAATTGTAGATGTGATATAAGCACCCTGATACATACATCACAATACAACTTTAATAAAATGGCTTGTAAATTACACAATTTTACCACTTAGACCCATTTACTGCTATAAATATACATCAATGTCATACGGCACATGCGTAACCATGCAAGTTCGAGAGGGTTTTTAAGATTATTTAGATTTTAAGGAATCACCTGTATATTAAAGTTGTCTCAAGTAAACACATCAGTTTGTAATGAACATTTCTTTTAAAATGAATTTGTTCAGTGCGGAAATGATTTAAAACAATGTTCATTAAATATCAAAATTTTTGAATGGAATTTTATTTGTTTTTGGTTTTCTTTAACTTGAGCTAATTATGAAGACAAAAATATTTGATAAAAAATTATTTTTTATTCTTTTTATTCTTTGTTTATTCTTTGAATTTGATATTCTGTGAATCAACCCCCCCTCCAAAGAATACAGTTGACTACAATTATTATTCTTTATCGTAAACTATACTAAATATAAAAGCATGGGAAGTACACAACAAAAAATGTAGCTCAGTAAAATTTCTTTATAGTTACGTAATCCATCTATTTTTTTTTTAATTTGAACCATGTTTACAGTGTGAAGTAGTGCAATGAAAAGAAGACATACAATGGTTCATATGTCATAAAATTTAGATTATTGATTTCTTTCACATTATAAAATCCAGACATTAGTCTCTTGCCGAAATGAAAGAAAGTGTCAAGTACTACTTACTTACAAACAAACACAGTCATTCACAGAATGAAAGAGTTCACTGCACGTTATCTTATCGTAGTCCAATTTCTGTGCACTTCACGTCACAATTTTTGAATTCAAAGTAGAATTAATATTTGGATTATTTGTTTTATGTTTTTAGATTACATGAGTAACATAGTGAAAATATAAAATAAATTTAAAATACTGTAAAAAATATTTCGATGTAAATGATAATGTAGCAAGTTAAGGACAAAAGTAAAACACACTCTCACACATATTTGTACACTTTAAAAATTTAAGGTACAATACAATTTAAAAAAAACCCAGAATATAAATGTTATTCTAAAAGGAAACAAAAGTTAAAAAAATAATAATAAAAAACAACATATGGAATATCAGATATAGTGGACTATAAATTCATACAACACCTCTTTTTCTAGTATATACAGTGGTATTTTAGATAGATATTTTTATCGTTTGTGGTCTTCTATAGTGACTCAGGGAGTGAAAACCAACATGTGGCTCCTCCGAATTTCTTTTCATGAGTCCGACATCTTCAAACTTCGAATAATGTAACGTTGAATAAGTGTCTTTACCAGAGCTCACGCTATTAGACCTGAGATTTTTCCATTCCAGTGAGAGTTCTTCTGAGGTCTCAGGGAATACGGTATTTGATATTTTACGAGTAAGTTTAGGTTTAGCATTTTTCAATGTTTCGGAACGAATATGTTTGTTTGGCTTGCCCAAACGCTTTCGTATGTCTTGTAATAGCATATGTTTATGATTTGCAAAGTCTAACGTAAATCTTAGTCCCAGAAATGCTTTAATTGGACTGATATTGAAATCTCGAGGACGTAGCTGTGCGTAATTTATAATTATAATGTTTTTCAAATTCGGCTTCTTTTTGAAATTTTCCCACATATACCGCCATTCAAGACTCTGCCATATTCCATCACTGGTCTCTCCCATGGAATTCCAGGATAATAAAACGATGTAATTTCGACAATATTTGACATGGTTGATAATTTCCTCTTCTCTCACGTTTCCAACGAGGCTATCCTGAAGAGGAAAGAACACGGAGTATCCTAGTCCTCGTAAATATGGAAGCAGAACGTAGGCGGTCCACCTGACCTGCTGCTGATCTTCCTCACAAACTGTGACGTAAGCATCAGTTTTGTACTGTAAATTGTTTTTCCTAGATTTGCATGGATTCTTTCTTAGAAGATAGATTTCGTAGCGGTAGTAGTAGCAAAGAGCGAATCCGCCGAAGAGTAAAAGTGTGACAATGGCCAGGGAAAGCACTATGTTTCGAAGAAAGTGGTCTTCATTACAGTTAAGAGATTCGAAGTCAAAGTCCATAACTGACACATGACCTGAACTTGTTGCACAGAAAATATTTGACATGTTTGCGCAATGGTTTCTTTTTCGAGCGGATAACCAATTTGGTAGCCACTCAATATGACAGTTGCAGGGTACATATACGCGTCCAAGGTGTAATTTGCAAGGGTCTTGGCTCTTGAAAGAAGATGGAATACTCCTGAGTTTGTTGTCTTGTAACCTAATGCTGATATTTTTATTTATTGACTGGGCAGCCTTTTCGGTTATTTTCTCTATGACATTACCCGAAAGATCAAGATGGGTAATTCTATTTAAATAGCTCACATAGTTTAACTCCTTTATTGAATTATTAGCCAAAAAGACTTGTAGATCATCGTACGGTGGCATGTGTTTTGGAAGGTGAGTAAGGCCCACGGAGTTACAATCTACCACCGTCCGATCTTGACTGGGCTGTCTGAAACATTTGCAAGCGGTGGGACAACTATTGACAGGACTGGAAATGTTACAGATCAGCTCGTCTAGACCGGACTTGTTTCTAGCCACCATTTCTCCTATCGACACACCAGCAAGGTTTGGCGGAGAGTCGCACGTGAGGTTGAAATAATCCCTCCAAAATCTGTCAATCCAGTGTCTTGCCTTTTGTAAGTAAGGTTCCATGTTGCAGTCACAGCTTAAGTGTACATTTCGGAGATCAAAGGCATAATCAAAAAACTTTCCAAGCAGCGTTAAGTCAGTGACGCCTATGTCTGTAAAGTTTATAAAATGTCTTAGACTGTTATGTCTTAAATCTACGTATCCCCCGTGACCGTAGGAGATATTTTTATTTATTTTAAAAGATTCTTCGTTAACAATCTGTTCAATTTGATTGTCATTATATTTGAGAGTACAGAAAGTTTTTTCCATCACCATATTTGTACAGTCCAGATGACGAAGTTCATTATGACTAAAATCGATGGTAAAGAGTTCAACAGAGTTCTGGAGGATCGTATAGGGCTCAATATGATTAATCAAATTATATGACAGGTCAATCGTCCTGAGTGAGGACATCCCCGAGAAGGTGGAATTTAAAACGTAGGTTATCTGGTTGTGAGAAAGATCAAGCATATCTAGTTTAGGCAAACACGAAATGTCAGTTACACTTCTGAATGCATTATATGAAAAATTAATTTCAACGATATCGGCAAACAAACACATATTATCTGGCAAGAAAGCCAAAAATCCATGTTTGTAAGTTACTCTGATAAATTGTTCATAAACCATGTTTTCTGGCTGTTTTGATAAAATCAAAGCCTTTCCCCTTCTTCCAATGTATTCAATCTCCAAGTTTATCACTCCCCTTGTGTCTAGCTGCCAGTCAGTCATGGCTTTGCAGCAGCAGCAGGCTTCCGTCTTTTCATCAGCTCGGTCTTTACAAAAATTTGGACAATACAAATTTGACCGACTGTTATTGAATTTTGTCGTCCACTCGAAGTATCCCGGAAATGCAGATATCAAAAATACATTCCAGACTAAGAATATATAAGAAACAGGTATACCACATAATGTCTTCATTTCACTTGATTTTTTTTTTACATTAATGCACTTTTTTTCTATACATTGAATTATTTTTGTCCCATCTGTACATTCCAGACCTTTGTCACATTACCTGGTTCGTATCTCCTTTTAAATGCCCCACGAAACCTCTGCTGTTTTGATCTTTTGTGTTTGCCAGTATCAGAGTTATGTAAATTTTACAATAAGCCAAAGAGTTGTTTCTGATAAAAGTTTTATAAACCAGATCTTGACATAGCATTAATACACGACAAACTGTGATTGGTAGACATTTTCCTTTCTTTTTAAATACACTTTTGTTTATATAGTTTGTAAGCTTCCAAAACACATATCCAGTAAAAGAAACACTGTATTTTGCACGATTTCAAAACTAAGATTCATTTTAAAATAGTTTGTATAATGGACCCCAAGATGCCTGACATTTAAGGGGGAAAAGTTAGAGATATACTCTTCAAGCACATTTTTCTGTTCAGAAGTATATGCTCCGATAAGAACTAAATTTTGAAATAAAAAATGAAAATGATAATTACTTTACATTTTATTCGTAATTTTCTTATTCATTTACGCAAATATCTAGTAATATCAACCGTCTTTTAAGAAGATAAACAGTGATAAGAGCCATTAAAAAAAAAACTTGGTGTTTTAAGCTGGTCATGACACGTAAAATGTATATAAATTAGATCGAAAAATATCGGGGGAAATGACTTGGTTTAGAAATTGTTCTAACATTCTAGATAAAAGAAAAGATTTATGACTAATATATATAACAGTTAGGTTTACAGTAAATAAATTGAGCTTTATTCAATGAAAGTGTTCAGTAAATCAGTAACACCCAATTTCGCCCTTTACTTCAAACATGTGCCCCTCACTAAACAAACAATATCATGTATTCGTTTTGCTCAATTTATAAAGATTTAGTTAAATTCTGGATAAGTATTTAATTGTATCAAATTAGTAAATCTTACATACAATAAAAACATATGGTATTTCACAAGTTAAGTAAAAATAAAGAAAATCCTTAAATTAAGACTTTTTAAAAATACACAATAGATATTAGTGTTGACAGTGGTAAATGTTAATCAAGAGATAACTTCAAATAATATTTAATTTGCTCTCGTCACGTAATGAAGTTCAATGTGTAAATAATGGAGTAAAATTAGTAAGAAAACGTTAGTCAGCACTTGACTTAATGATAAATTGTAAACTGCTTATATTCTTGTTTCATCGAATTGTTTGTCGATAAATTATACCATTGTACATAACTGTAAATACGTAGAGCATTCTCTTGTGTAACGAATACTGAGAGATATAAACTCCATATGCAGGTGATGAAGGTATATTGCTGCATAAGATTGAAAGGTTCAAGTCATTACGATTATAACACTTGGTTGTTAGATAATCATTAACGTCTTTTTCAAGTAAAATATACAAATATGAAAAGATGAATCAATAATTATTCGCGAATTCTAAATACGCAGAAGTTATGTATTCCTTGAAATATCGCATTTTTAAAAATATGTACAAGTCCGTGTAGGTTTAATTTCGAACAAATAAAGGTTGAAATTCTTTTCTGATCACAGTCATTTTATTTACCATTATAAGCTTTGATATATTTTGAATTCTTTGGAAAATGCTGAAGTAACATATAATCAATTCAGCTTTACATTTTTGTGTGTGTTTAAGATAAAACGTGAAATTGTTGGTGAGACAGGAAGTTCAACTGGCTTGTAAGAATTTAAGAGAGATTAAAAGCTCTATTTTGTCGGTATTCTTTGATATCAAACAAGAAAATTCACTAAGATCTTCCCATTTTCAAAATTTAGAAACCTAGATTCAAATTAAAAAAAAATCCCCTTCGTTTTGCGGACCACTGATAAAATATCTGGCACGAAAGTCATAATTAAAAAAAAGGAACAAGCATTTTCAATTAACTTACTGATATATAGTTAAGGTCGTTTATCTATAGCTAGCTTTACAAAAATTGTTTGTTACCTTTTCAGTGTAATTCAAATATTTTCTTTTTTACGATTGAAACTGGTCCTTAGTTGGGGAAATAAAAAGAAAACAGTTTGCATTGTTGTTAAGTTGATGGATTATCCTTAATCAGGTGCTACCCCTGAAAAATAATTTAATTCGATATCACTTGCCCTTTGTAAATCCTGGATCAAAGGTACTAGACTTTTACCCAATTGACATACCACACAGATCAAAGTTTCTAAGACTTTTGTCCACTTGAATATATTCAATTTTATCTTTAAGTCCTTTAGAAATAATCGAAGAAATAATTGACATGTTTTCTTAAACTTTTATTGACGTGTATTCTAAAGCTTTAATTCTTAAAGAAATGAAAAAAAAACCTCACTAAATGGCTCAAAAGACATACAACTAGAAAGTCTGCTATTGCAAGCAATAGCGTATGTCGCCTCGAACTGGACAAGAATTTGAACTGGACATTTTTTCATCACTAAAACAATACCCATTAGCTAAGTTTGGACAACCAGCAACTCGTATCAGTCCTTTCGGTACTTTAATTCAAAAATCAAAGTTAAAGAATTTTCACTCTTCCCCTGTTTCCATTGCAACTATTTAGAATTTGCAATTTTTAAATGCAACACGCACAATTACAGATGCTAATCATTTAATCAATTTCATCACGAATGTCCAAGGGACCAGAGAGAACACTCTCGGACAAAATTCGTCGCTTTTTGCAGGTTTCCACGGCAACGGTAGCCATTTTGAAATTGAATGACCACACAACACAACTACAACCAGTGATCGTCCTTTGAGGAAAGTTTCAGGAAGATTGTCCCAGCCATCTCCGAGAATCAGCATGGAGAACAAAAACATGCGTACAATCGCAATATTTAGCTTCCGACTTCGTTCGACATAATGAGTCCATTCAAGAGGACAAATGGAAAAGGTAAAGGCAAAGAACAGTGATCGTTTAGAAAAAACCATAAGTTTTACAAATCCGTGAAACAATTCAAGAAATACGACCCTCTAGATATTCCAGAACCAGGATTTTAGGATCAAGTACCCAAGGATATGTAAGCTTCCTCCCTGTCGACTAGTCTCACCTGCTATGAGACCTATATATTATTCAGGTTAACGGAATATTCCGTAGCCAAATCAGTATTAAATAAAAAGCAAAGGTCTTACAAATGGTATGGAATATGTCAAACGAAATACAAACAAATAAAAAGCTATCGGTATCATTTTAATAACGACCAAAGAATATACAAAATGAAGCTGTTAAAATCCTTGTAGCATAACTTATTTGTCAGTATTCTACCTCGTTGTTAAAATTAATCGTACTCAGAGCGTGCTTTTGAGTATCGAATTAGTTGGGGGATGAAAACATTTTATACGGGAGAAAATGGAATATTACTGCATTATAAAGGCAAAGTGTGAATTTGATTTCTGTAAACGGTCCCTTCGAAAAATTTTCACTCATATTGAGAAGCCACTACTTGTCAGTTCAGGGCTAAAAATTTAGAGATGTACTTAACACCCTCGGGTCTTGTTCAGTGATGGATCATTTTAATGCTATCACATATTGCGTCACGGTAACATGGTAAAAATGGTCTCATCTGAGATTCTAACCTGCCACGTAATTATCAATTCCTTACTCCGCAACTGTAGAGCAGACGCTCTAACCACTGCACCACGCAGGCAACAAGAATATTTCATTACCAGTATCTCGTTTATCATTCAGTTTAGTTCTTAGTTAGTTCTTAGATCCCCATATCCTTCTTAGTTCCTAGTTAGACTATTTTGTTCATAGTATATTGACCTTCGAATATGAAAAAAAGCTTTTGTTCTCCAAAGTCTTTTATTTCGAGTTCACTTGATTCGAAAAATGAATGGAATTTACTATTGTTAATTAATAAAATGTAGGCATTATATCTGAGTGTGGAGTTAAAGGCCATCACAAGTTTTTTTTCTTCTATTTTGATTTTTGAAAATTCTGCTTTCTAAGAATATAGAGGTCGGCTTTGAAGGAACACAATTAGCGTCGATCGCAATTTCAACAGTATGTTTGAAGACTTTTACTTCAAAGACTGCAATTGTGTTGTCAGCGAGGAACTCCAGCATCATTTTCAATACAGGTTGATTTATTAATGAATTATAGTTACTTTTAACTTAGTTATTCTGATGATGACTAAAACATGTTTTGGACATTGCATTTTTATGAAGAACTTTATAAAACATTTATTTATCTAAAAAGTTTTGGTCTGAAATTGATCATATGAACTCTTACAACTCGAATATCTTTGGAAAAAGATGTCAATTTGAAAAAAAAATATGCTGATATCAAAATGCCACAAACATATAAAAGTGCTAGAAATGATGTACTCATTTAAATTGTTTCTGATAATAACGGCGAAAAACAAACTTGACCCATGTAAACTTCTTGAACGATTTGTCAACTTTCCATTAAGAAAGATAAAGAGACACAGTAAAGATGATTTAATAGCATAAAATCTACCCAATTTACCTGCATGCAATCTTTTCAGTCCTTATATGTTATCTGCAATGATTATATTTGGTGCTATCGAAATAACAAAAAAACCAGTTAAATGTTCATATAAGTATTATCGAGTATTTTAAGTTGAATAAATTCTACTGCGCAATTTCATCGAAGTAGTAAGAGAATAAAACAAGAGGCCCATGGGCCACATCGCTCACCTGAGTAGCTTTGACCATGCTTTTCATATTGTGAACCCACCCTACCCCTGGGGTCATGATTTGAACAGTTTAGAATCTACATTACCCTGGGATGCTTCCACATAAGTTTCAGCTTTTCTGGCCCAGTGGTTCTTGAGAAGAAGATTATCAATTTTTTCCCCATATATTTCAATGTAAAACTTTGATTCCCTATTGTGGCCCCGCCCTACACTCAAGGGTCATGATTTGAGCAATTTAGAATCTACACTACCCAAGCATGCTTCCACACAAGTTTCAGCTTTTCTTGCCCAGTGGTTCTTGACAAGATTTTAAAAGATTTTTCCCATATACATCTATGTAAAATTTTGATTCCCAATTGTGGCCCCGCCCTACCCCCGGGGGTCATAATTTTTACAATTTAGAATATACCCGGTATACTACCCCAGCAGGCAACCACACAAGTTTCAGCTTTCCTATCCCAGTGGTTCTTGAGAAAAAGATTTTTAAAAGATTTTTTCTATATATCTCTATGTATAACTTTGATTCTTATTGTGGCCCCGTCTACCACCGGTGGTCAAGATTTTTATAATTTAGAATTTACAGTACCCAAGCATGTTCCAACATAAGTTTCAGCTTTTCTTGTCCAGTGGTTCTTGAGAAGAAATTTTTAATTAAGATCCATTGAAGTAGCAAAAAAGAAACTAAAGTATGTATTTTTTAAAAAGGCATCATGTGTAAAATATGAAACCGACAAAAATGTAGTGAAGTCATCTATCAATATGTACTTCTATCAATTATTTTAATAACAGCCGTCCCACTATTGAAGAAAGATAAACACTGTTATCTTGATCATATAACCATGTGTACCAAGATTTACTTATCAAGAGAAGAAGAATCAAATACAGTTTCTCCAGTGTTTACCAAAAGCAAAACTGTCAATTAAGTCATTATGAGATGTAATACTCACTGTATGGTTTATTTGATATGAAATGAATTGGTAGTAAGCGTCATTTTACATGTATTGGTTTAAAAATGAATATAAGTTGTATAAACCGTGTTGCCAATGTCACAATGACTCATATTAAAACGTTTCAATCCACTTGTCGTTACTTTTAAAATATATTCTTAATTTGAAAGAGAAATTCACTTAATATCAATATTCCATGATGGAAAATTATATTACGAAAGCTGTTCAATAAAAAATGTCCTCGGTGCTCGGAAAGCAACAAAAACGCTTTTCAGGGATTTGGTCTTAATGAATTTACTTAAATATTTTCTTTTCATTAAAACACATATCTGTAACATTTTTATCCAATTTCTGATTGTTTTAAAAACGCATTTTTGAGTATTGCCCTTCGCATACTGGAATATGGCAGATTTCATGGTTTCCTTTATTTGTTTCTTCTTTCTTGGAAAATGAAACAAGTGAAAGGAGATAAGGATCTAGCGAATATTGTTGGTTTGATAAAACATTAACTTTTTTTTATCCCCAACACTACTTTACTCTTCATGGTCTGTGGGTTTGAACGCTGTCATGACGAAATTTAAAGTAGTGGATTCCTGATTCTGGTTCAACCTTTCGATTTTTTTTTTTTGCAAAAAAGTTGCTTTCTAGACTTCTCCAGATATTGAACTGCCTCCCCGAATAAGAATTTGAACAACAAGACTATTAATATTTAAGAAAATGACATATAAAACTATTTTTGTGCTTTTGAAATTCGCTTCTTTTTTCAGACCTTGGCTTTTTTTGTCGAGTGCATCTTATTGTAAATTTGTTTTGAGGGTTTAAAGCAATGAAATCAAGCTTCACTATCTGTTTGAAGTTCAGACAAACGTGGATAACTTTGATGCCCATTATATCATTTTTGTTCATTGAAATCCACCTGCTCATGTGTCTTTAAAACAGACATTAGTTGCTGTAAATTTCACTTATTTCAGGGAATATTTCTTTGAGATTCTTAACGAGTTTTACAGCAGCTTTCATGAAGCGTTGAATTTCGCTTTTGTTCACTGCTTCTTTACCATTCATTTTAAATGCAGTGTCTCGAATAGCCCTTGTTTTCAAGCTTCTCACAATAAAACTATGTGATGAAAAGTGGTCAAATAAACTGTAATAAATTCATTAAAGATTCATTCATGAGAGAAAGTCAAGCTTAATGCGTATGATTTCTATTTTGTATGACATACAGCTCAGGACATTATTTATTGAACAGCCCTCGTATAAGAAATGAATTTAATAGCTACCCATGTTAAACTGGTATAACTATGGTTGGATCAATTTACGCTTTTTAAAAAAAAACGCTTCCCGGTTAGAAAAAAGCAATAATAATGTTTATTTAATTTAACATTTTGGAAAGTAACCTAGGAGTTAGGAGTTCTACCTTCAATTACATCGATTTGACGCACACCAGTCTCCTCTGTGGTGGAAGAATTCAAGGAAGAAAAATACTGCTTAGTGATGATATTTCCGAACTCAGCAGATAACAGGATCGCAAGTTAAATTTAGGAGGCATCATTAGAAACCTTGGCACTCGGCGACATACTGTGGTAATGCCAGCAGTGGCCAAAAGCATCAGCAGCAGTGAGGCGTACCAAAGTTCAAGCAAAAGAACTGTGCACTAGGAAGATCAAAGGAAAGCAAGATCAATAGAGCAGGTGAATCTGGTTTGAGTGGGACTTCGGTCACCTAACGAAAGGGGAATTAGAGGGAGGACAAGTTAAGAAATTCGTTTCTACTTAGGCTGAAGTCAGTGTATAACACACTCCAATCTTCTATAATTTTGTTACAGCTTGGACTAAGCGAAGACCCAAGTTGCAGGCCGTTTGGTAAAAGAAGGGCCAAGGCACATATAATCTCAGGATGCAACGAAGCGCTGACTCAGGAATTATATAGATGGCGACACGATAAAGTCTTGAAGGAGTTGGCTGATGTGCTGGATGGAGTGAAAGTGGCGAGTAAAGGAAACGAACAACATAAATGAAACAAAGACAGATACAATTTGTAAGAGAGGTTAAAAAACGGCTGACACAAGAGCAACAAGGCAGACATTAAAACTGGACAGACGGCATAACTGGTAGCTCAGAGTGAATCTGCAAAAGAAGTTAGTGTTCCATAAAATCGTTGAAACCAACATACGACCAGACACAGTATTAGTATCCTAGTAGTTGAAGGTTTTGGTCGCAATAGAACTGACCGTGTCATTGGAATAAAATTGTGAGATAAAGAATTAGAGGAAGAGCCTTGAATATACAGACCTCATGGCAGACTTTAGGAATACAGGATGGAGCGTTCGGCGATTTCCGATAGAGGTCTACTGCAGAGGGTTCCCAATGCAATCGATGTGGTAAGCTGCTTTGATGAATTGGATTATCAAAAAAGTATGCAAGACAACAAGCAAGAAGAAAACGACAAGATGTAAAATTGAGATTATCCTGCTGGATATACAACAACCTAGATTATCTATGATGGAATTTCATTGAGTAGTGAATTGGCCAACAATGATGACCCACCAACAGCAGGATGCCATTGGTTGTGGTCGAAATATTCGTTGAAGGTTGAAGACTGTCTAGTGATAAACGAAACCGACAGGGGAGCACTAGATAGGAACTGACATTCAGCGATAAGCATGCATAAGAATGCCAAGCTGACATATAGCAGAATCCCTTCTAATTTAAGTTTATACAGACAAAAACTCGTATATTATTTCAATATAACATATATTTCTTTGTCAATTAAAATATTTTTCCGATAATTATTATTATGCTTTAAGCGATAAACAGGTTATGTATAAATAAAATGTTTCAATGCAAAATGACAGGAGACATCATAAACATATTTCTCTAAAATACTGAAACAATCAAATCTACAAACAGTGCATGGAAATCATTTTCCATGTGTTTTGGAAACAAATTTTAATCTTTTGTTGTGTTCTACATGTTTCAATGGAACATCAAAACATATTGATGACAAAGAATCTATTGTCTCCTTCTCCATAGCTACGCGATGGGATTTATTGACGTGAATTAGAGCTGCAAGAACAACAGCAACTACACAGAGGCCCGCAGCACCTCCACCAATTAAACCATAAAGCAGAGTTTTATCCACTCCAGTAGGTAGCTTTTTCTACATAAGAACAAAAACATCTGATACCTTAAATTTTCTCAAAATTTTATTGTTTAAAAAGATATAAAAATCCAGTAAATCTTACCTTTTGAAAGGATGGGCTTGGTTTCACAAGAAGTTCGAAGTTATCGACCGTGGTATTAAAGACATTTCCGCCAGAGAAATCGAAGGATTTGCTTTTCATATTGCCTCGCACATCTATAGCAGTCACTCGTGTAAGATATGAACAACATGTTCCGCTGAAGAAAAGATGAGGAATGCCACAAAAATATAGAAGGGAAAATAAAACAAATTATTATTTCAATGGCAATAAATACTGAGATTAATCTAGATTTTTTTTTAAAGTTGTATTAACAAATTAGATCTTAAATGAAGTAAAATGGAAATTCGATTGCAAATACCTTAATGTAGCTATATATGAAGTTGGAGTTTTGTTGATATAGGAAAAATTAACATTACTGGGTGTCGCATAAAGTTTGCTCATGTTGACCTTAAATTTAATATCAAGAACAGTTGTCCACTTTTGCTTTGTACAGTTATAGTAATTCATCATTTTCTGTTTGCAATCGTCTGTCTTATTAATCTCCATGATTTGTGGCGGCTCTATCTTAGTAACCTATCAAGAAGAATAATTATTAATAAAATAAAATTAGAAGAATAAAATAAAATGTATGATCACATTCAACTCGGAATCATACCTCAAGAGTCCTTTTAATTGTTTGAAGTGTTGTTGATCCAATATTTAGCTTTACTGTCAATAGTCTGAAAATATAGCATAATAGAGAAATATTGGTTAAAGCATGGTTGTCTACCTGCCCTCTGTCTATAAGAAAACTATGAGCAGATCATAACTGCCAGAATAATTACAACGATTTGTGTACTGTATGTTTTGCCCATAACATAAAAATGCAGCAAGATCGTGACTTGAAAGACAGATCGAAAAGAACAAAAGTGCTGAGGAATGAAAGGTGAAAACCGTGCATGTGATATTCACTTAACATAGCATGATATAGTTCATCCACTAAAGGCATGTTAAAATCTTCACCTTATTCATATCTCAAAAAAATACTCGCTGGGCAATGCCATAGTAAAATGATGTACAAATCAGAGGGGAACGGTGAAGATAATGGTGATCGACGTAAAGAAAACCTGTCAACGATACAAATAAATTGAAAAGGGGGAAAACGCGGATCTTTTAGAGAGAGATGAGATCAGGTGCCTTGGATGGGTAAGCATCCAATGTTGACTGGTCACACCTGCCATGGTCCCGATGTATTGAGTAGGAAGGCGGAACATTCTTTAGTAAAATTCAGTACAAAAATAAAGGCTTACAATATATATGGAAAAATCAGAATACTACTAAATTAAAAGATTTATTTGCTAACAAAGTCATTATACCTACTAAGAACGACCATAACATTTACTTTATGCCGATTCTAAACGAAGGTTTCCGAAGACTTCATAAGTATTGTTAATGGAGGAACTCCAGCATCCGTTTTATATCAACTTTAGAGTACTTGTGTGTAAAATCAGTGTAATTTTTAACCAGTTAGTTTTGTTGATGTTCAGTCAGAGAATATAAAAATTTTTGACTTCCATTTTATTTAAAAAGCAGTTGTCTATAATATCAAAAAAGCCTTGTTTTTATATTTTCTAGAGTAATGATTGTAATGATTGGAGTGTCGAAAAGTCTTACATTAAAATGTTTGCTGACTTTTGAAATATTTTTCGATTTTAAATTTTCTGAAAGTTCTTTGGTGTTTTTGAGAATCAAAATCTTATTCACACCACTTCTAGATTATACTGTAGCACAATACATCTGAAGTTTCTCCATAACTTAAATTTTTGTAAGGAGTAAAGTTAGAAGGCTTGGTACAGTTTTTGCTTGACACAACAATGTAGGGATATTTAAGAAACCCAATATAGGTATAATAAAGTAAAAACTCGCCTTAAATTGGTTGACTGGATTAAAAGTTTTAATACAGAAATGCAATGTTCAAGAACTTTAGGGATTGAACTGCGAGCATAAGTTGGATTTAGACTGAATCCTGTCGCTGGTCTTAAGGCGTCATGATTCCTGATCATTATAATAACGTTAGGATACTAATTTCAATTATAATAATCTTTTTTGTCAGTTGTGAATGATCACTCTTCGCACGATCACAAAACACTCACGCTAATGTATTTGATGAGCCAGTCACCCCAATGTTTATTTCTTGACTGCTGTGAGCACCTACTGTTATGCTATGGGGGTAGCTGGTTACAAATCCAGCGGGGACGGAAGTGGCATCTACACGAAATGACTGACTCGTACGTCCTGTGTTTGTTATGTTTACCTTCACAACAGCTGATTTTCCAAGGACTAGTTTTTCTGCAATTATTATTGAAATGGTATTTTAATATTTCTTGACTGAAAGATGTCTTTTCCATTATGAATAAATACTGTACTTGCATGGTAATCAAACCGTACACCAAAAGTTCTATTTTTTCTTTTTCATTCAATATAGAATATTATACATAAATAAAAACTTATTCTTTATTTGTTACATGCAAATTATAAAGGTATAGTCTAAAATATACTTAATCTGATGGTTGGACTGAGGGCCAGAGTAATAATCAGTTGGTTTTTTTAATACAAACACAGTATGTTATTAACTCTGAATATGAAAAGTATGAGGTCAAGTTTTTATATTTAATTTAAACATTCAAACATTTCTATGATCTTTGCAATTACAATTGTAAAAATTGTATAAAATAAAGATACACGAACCTGGTTTGGATGAGAACTGTATACTGCCAGTGACGGGAGTGATAATGTCTGATTTCTCGCGAGTAAATATATGGGAGTTCAAACTACCATTGATGCTGACAAGAAACTCCTGAAAATTTGTCCATATTTCAAATATATTATAATAAGAAAAATACATGTATTTTGTTATAAAAAGAAAAGTTAAAAAAAAATTGAGATGTACTTTTGAAAAATGCACTTCTAAATACTAAAAATAATTACAATCCCAGTAAAACATGGGGTTATACTTGCGTCGAATCTCGTACAAATTCTGCACTATTTCTTTTTAAAACTTCTCGTGTTTGTAAGATGGAAGGTGAGAGTTAATACATAGTTTAAAAGATTTTATCTTAGAAATACTAGTACCTCAGATATTACGATATAACTAGCATATAGAACTCGACTGGTGTCACTGTAAGTGTCTTTGACCGGAAGTACGTCAAGAACGGCGCCGTCTGGTTTCTTTAGTATGATATCGGTAACACGTGCTGCTGTAGGTAAGCCGTTCACTGTTACACTGATGGTCATTTTGGATCCTGAAATTTTTTAATCCGTTAATCAGTTTTTGTTCCACAAAGAAGACAATATTTTCTTTCAAATTCACAGTAGAAACAGCTTTTATTCACGTCTTTCTTTGTAGAAAGTAATTTTATTTAAGTTTTCATTTGTTTGCCGTTGTAAGAGTTACCAGTAATTGGACTTGTCCCACTAATTGGATACTGTATTCCATGCACGTCTTCCATAAATTTGTATGTAAAATCTATATTTCCACTTCCGCCAACTTTCACTTTCCATGTGCTAGCTCCATTGTTATGTAGTTTCCACTTTCCTGCGGGAGGATTCTATCAAAATTTTTCCCAAATGTTTAGAAATATATACAACAATGAAATACAGATACTAAATATAAAAGAATATTTTATCTATTTTCGTTCATATTAAAAAAAGAATTAGAGCAATTTTGGATTTCATATGAAGACATATATTTGGTGAAAGTTAACCTTGACTGATATAACAGTTGTGCTCCCTATTACGTCAACAGACGAGTTGCCCGAAAATATTGGTCTAGTTCCTACAAAAAATATTAAGATTATATTGAGTATTGATATTGAATCTATATTTTTTGTACGAAAATGTCATACGTGTTGAGCTTTTACCGTCTGGACGATCAAGTTCGACGTGTGAGGCAGACGATAACCCTTCTATCCTGACCGTCATAAGAGATAAATCCGTATCCACGGCTACTGTGTGCATGGAACCAGACGACGTTTCAAATGATGTCACTTCTAAAGAGCTTACACCCATGTTTTTCTGTAAGTAAATCGTAGTCTTTGAAATACAAAACCTATTCATAGGGAATTGTGAAGCTTGTATTCAAGCCTCAAGATAAACTTAAGTTAACGTTAGAAGCGTGTGACTTTGACTTGTGTCCATAGTTGCAAGCCCTCCTATGTTTCCAAGGGGAGGTTTAAATTATATTTTTCTACGTTTTTACAAAAGGTCTTTGATGGTAGCAAATGATAAAACAGATTACTAGTATTAAGGGGCAACATTTCTTCACCTCAGTTCATTGAAGCAAACTGATTAAGACACTGACCGTCACAAAAGCTCCCAAGATGCTCCCGAGTGAAGATGATGACGTATGTACAATTTTTCCACCAGTTGCGGATGCTATTTTTTCAAACAAATCTAAGCCTGCAAGGCCTCGTCTATTCCGCTCTTTTGAAATACAAAGAAAAATTGAAATCACCGTGAACTTCAAATACAAATCAGTTTGCAATATATAGAAATATTTCAAGAGAGTCATTGTTAACGATTGCATCCTTTTAATAAGGTTGTATAGGTGAAAAGGGAGAAAAAATTGCAGCGCTCCTCCATTATCATCACTTATTTGAGTTTAACACTTATATTTGTTGAAGTTCATAAAAAAAATTGAAAAAATATTAATGTGATTGTTCCTACAAATACCTTTCAATTTCGAAATTTTATTTGGAATACATTGCAAATCTTCAGATACGTTGAGAGGATGGCGTAATTTTCTTCCATTACTTTTTCCTCTTAGGAAAAACACAACTTTTATACCTTTACTTTTGATTAAATCAATAACCTTCTGTGACCGAATAACGTATTTTGATCCAATATCCACGAAAATGAACAGACATGACCCTGGGTTGGTAATCTTGATTGCTTATTGAAATAAATAAATAAAGGAAATTATACCGGTATATAATGCCATAAAAATGACGTATGAAATAACATTTCAGACAAAAATTAGTTTTATACGAGAAATCTGTACAGATGAACATTCGATTTATGTCTATAACAATTGAAATTAAAAAACTTTGTTATATTTGGCAACTCGCATTTCACATTACCTTCAACAAAGCCACCAAAGTTCAAATTGAAACAGTTGGTGTTTCTTCTAAGACCTTGCTTTGCAAACAACCATTGCTTTATTTCTGTTCCGTTTTTGGTACGTCGTAGAGTCGTATCTATAAAAAGAACGCACAGTCATTTACTTAAAGAGAGGAGAGGATTACAATTAGCAGTTAAATCTGAACTATAAATATCCCCCATAAATCATTAAAACAGTTGTTTGTTATAAGGAAAATAGATAAATACTTTGGCCCGAATCATCAAACGCTGTATATATTAAGTTTAGTGGTGCATATGCACGACCTAGGGTCTGGGTGACTATATCAGCGCTATGCTGTTGTGCCATCTTTATATCCTCACTTGTACAACCTGTTTCGTGAAAGACAATAGAGATTCCAGAGGAAGCTTGGAAATTGTAGCATGGATTTTTGTGATCCATGCCCATCAATTCTCTGAATTTGTCCAGCCCGAGGACGGATAAAAGTCCAGTGTCTGCAAGTACAAAAAAATAAATGATTTTTTTAACAGAACAAGACACTTTCTGGTTCAAAAGTTTTCTTAAAAATTAATCATTTTGTTAATAATTTTAATTCTTTTTTAATCATATATTATAATGCTTTGTTTCAAAGCAGAAAAACCCCATCATTTGGGGTGTGATTATATACCATGGTCAACTAGAAAGTCAATGGTAGCCTGTGTCGCTGCTTCGCCTGCCTGTTGATGGAGATAAAAATGTGGAGACAAATAAGGACTTGATGTTTCCTTGTTTATGCCACCAGTGCCTGGAATCGCTTTATTATTATCGAGAGGGCCTCCGTGACTACATTTACCCATGCCAGATGGGAATTCCCCTACGTAGAGGAACAATCCATTTGAAAAAATGTTAAAATATTTCATGTAAAAGTTGATTATATTTGTAATTCACCTATTGTTATATTTTTAGGCGCTTCATTTGTAGCATACAACATAATTCAAAAAATTATCACGAATGATACCGATTGGTTTATTGATTCCTTGATAACTAGTGTAACCGCTGGTGAGTAGCTGTCCATCCATTTTAATGTTGTCTGAACAAAACGTTCTGTCAATACTATTAAAGGAAAAAGGATAGTTAATAATAAGTTCTAGTGTAATAAAAATTTTACATATACAAGCATTGATATAGTAATAATACAAGCATAATCTTTTCTGACATTTACTTAACAAATAGTATAAAACATAGTCTTGTAAAACGCCAAATGTAGGATTGGTTAAAGAATATAACAGTCTTTACCCATTGTTTGAGTAGTTACAGTTGACACAAGTAGCTTCTTCCGGATCAGAAACTCTCACAGGTAGTGATTTACCAGGAACGCCTGGAAATAATTTCTATAACATGGAAACAGACACTCATTTATTTTTTATTCTACCGAATCAAAGTCGACGTTGAACTTACCAAGTTCCGTACAAACACGAGTTCCAAACATTTCCACCCAATTCGTATTGCTATAAAATGCCTGCATTGTGAAGAGATATTGACCAATCAAATCTAAAATGGCATTCCTGTTTGTTTTAGTTTCCTGTGATTTTTGAATTATGTTTTCTCTCAAGGACTGAAGAAGGAGATGACCTTGATAATAAACAAAGAAATAAAGTTGAATAACATTAATATCACTACATGAAAGAGAATTTTATAGATAAACACTGTGAAAGACAAAAAAAATGAATAAAATCTTGACAGAAGGAAAAACTAAATGAACTTAAATATTGTTTTAAAGTTGAATAACCGTACATACGATCTGATTCAAGCAGCAGTTTAAAAAAAAAAAAGGCTTCCATTTTTTAACTCACCCGCAGTGATTTGTTCACAATTCATTGTTCTGACTGCATCGCTCATGTAGTTCTGTTGGGCCAAATTGTTTTCATCAACGATATCTTTGACCGTTTGGACAAAATTTTCCAGTTCGTAATTGCCTATCCAACACATAAAAAAGTACCAACATATAAGTTTATATTAGCAAAGGAAACACAGAGAGACGTGAAACGTCTGCGTTTTTTGCTCCATAAACCTCCTAAGTAGTACAGAAAAGCAAAAACAGTTGCAAAGAAAGTAAAAAAAGAGACAAAAATATTTCATATCTTATCCATATTCTGATCATGATGAGAAGCACACGGCGGACGTGACCGGTCGGCTCACGCCTCTACGGCATCTGATCTCACCTCTGATGTTTTGAAGGTCCATGTTTGCTCTACTCCTAATTTTTTTTATTGTATTATGACTCTGATCTTGAATACTTATCGGTTTTACCTGCCTTGTGCTCCTTGCCATGATCGGTAAAAAATGGATGAATGATATGGAGATAACGAACAGTATTCAATATCAAAATCCATAAAACAATAAAAAAAAAATAGGAGCAGAGCAAACACGGACGTCCAAAACATCAGAGGTGGGATCAGGAGCCACGGAGGAGTGAGCATCCCTTGCGAAAAATCCGTCGTCAATTCAGTATAAATAATCTACCGACAATGAGTATGAAAAAAGTCAGCATTTGACTCAAGGATAAATTGTACTTGCTGACAAGGTAATTGTATCGACCATAGAATATCACGAAATGATGACTTTAAACGGGGCTGCTGATTTTCTTGTTTCAACAACTTGTTTTCAGCAACTTGTTTGTCAATAATTTACCTCGTTTTAAAAATGGCTCATACTTAGAGCATGCCCTTACGTATCGAATCAACTGAGATTTATACACTCCGTATGCAGGTGATGCAGGTATATTGCTGCATAATAATGGGAAGTTGATCGAGGATTGTGAAAATGTGAAACACATGTCTTAAACTTTATCTTTTATCTCAAGCACACATGGATATATTGTATCGATATAAGAATGGAAAATACCAATGCCAATTGACAATACGTCGTCAATATATCTAAATATCGAGTTGAAGGCTACAGCAGATGTTTTTCTTCTTTTCACGAATAAGATTTTGTACAAATCCTGTCTCATATGAATACAAAAAAAATAGGTCTGCTAATAACGGAACGCAATTGGTACCCAAGAGAATTTCAATTGATATTTGGAAGAACTATCTCCAAAAACCACATTGATATTGTCAATCAGAAACTCAAGCATCTTTTTATGCCAACTGTAAAGTGCTTGTGTGCACAATCAGAATGTTTTTAACAAAATAGTTTTGCAAATGCCCAGTGAAAAGGTAAGTGCATTAACAAGTTCCATTTTCATGATTTCTATTTTAAAAAAAAAAGAACAGCTGTGTGGCAACGCACTTTGAAAAAATTACGCACTTTGAAAAAAATTTTCAAAGTGCGTTAAAATTTGGACAAAATCAACGCACTTTGAAAATTTTTTTCAAAGAGCGTTACATTTGTACGAAAGCCCAGAAGGCTCATTCGAGATTCGAGATTCGAAATACGAGATTCGAAATTCGAGTTTCGAGATTCAAGATCCAAATTAACCAATCAAAAGACAGGTTCAATTTTGATTACTCCCCTTTATTATGTTTTACTATCAAGAAATCGTTGAATATATTCATATCTAATGGGTCATTTGCTTAAATGATAATACAAGAAAAAAAGATATATGTATTAAAAAGAAATAAAAAGGAATTTTAGGTTACATTATAGAAAATATATATAAATTCTTATTTTTCCTAATTAAACAAAACAATAGATACATAAATAGAATATTATATGGTCTTATCGTTGAATTGCGCAATTCTTAAATCGACATTTTTTCTAGAAAGAACATTGATGAGGGAGATACTATTTATATGAAATAGTAATGAGGGTAAATTTCTTTACATTGTGCCCCCCCCCCATAATTTTATAATTTTGCCAATATATATAAAAATACTACAGAAATCATAACTACTATATGCTTGTGCCCCTCAAGTTTGTGCCCCCTCAATAAAAAACATCTGTGGCCTTTTTCACAAAAGATCTTACGACTAAGACAAAATTTTTCCCATTTCTCAATGAGTATCTAAGCTGTTGTAGGACATCAAAAAGTTTCCATTTCTATTACGTCAAGTTACTCAAGTAAAAATATTGAAGAAAAAATAAATACATTTATTTTTTAAAAAAATTACAGAAACATCAATTTTTTATCTTAGTCGTAAGAATTTTTGTGAAAAGGGCCACTGATGACTTTTTTTGCTTTGTTTTTGTTTGTCAAGAAATTTTTGATAGTTGAAAACTGAAAATGTATGGCTGTGCACCCCCCTCCTCTCCCAATGAAATGAGCATTATGGGTTTACTAGTATATTTGAGTCTTTGACCAAGTCGGGCGAGACCCGAGCGGTTTCCTTTTAAATAATTATCGAATATATATATTGTATCTATGCATCGCAAGATTGACAATGAATGTTGATAACCACACATTTGCCACCCCCCCTCTTCCCACTTGGCCATTCCAGTAATATTTTCCCGATATAATATACTATAGAAAACAGTAACTTTATGCTTATGTCCATTCAAAAATAAATTCCAATTACCAAGATAACCCCTATTTTTCGAGGTTGGGGTGGGGATAGGGGGATTAACAGAGATTTTTTTTAAATTTATTGTTCCCAATGGGTCATTATCTTTATTAAGCATGCATGTTTCAGCCATCCGTATTTAAGGGGCTGTCTATTGGTTTCATAATCTTGGTCACTGGCCACTTTCTAATACTGTGTCACAAACACAATCCACCTTGGAACCCGTAGTACTAATTATTATGGAGACGAAGCGGGGGCTTGGCAACCGACCTTTCGATGAACATTTTCAATAGTAAAAAAATTATGTTTGGAAAAAAGGGGGATGTATGTACTGTTAATCTATTTTAAGGTTACTATCATGTCAACAACCCTGTATCCTAAGTAGATAACACGAAATATATATATTCTTTAAATAAATCTCTTATGACATTTAAGAAGCTATTATAAATTAATTAAGCATATCTTGCAGACCAAAATCTTATATTTCTTTAAATTTCGTTTTAATAATATATAACACCTTTTCTTGCGTTGTAATTTATTCAAATGACCTCCTCGGTATTGAAATACTCAACAATTTCTTGATAGTAAAAAATAATAAAGGGGAGTAATTGAATCTCAAACTGCCTTTTGATTGATTATTTTAGATCTTGAATCTCGAAACTCGAATTTCGAATCTCGAATTTCGAATCTCGAATCTCGTATTTCGAATCTCGAATCTCGAATGAGCCTTCTGGGCTTTCGTACATTTGGGACCAACTCAACGCACTTTGAAAAATTTTTTCAAAGTGCGTTAAGAGTTTACATCAATATATTTTACCATGGAGACACTTAACGCACTTTGAAAAAATATATATATATTTTTGTCATGGAAAGATTTTATTTGTTATTTATCTTTTAAAAAACAGCCTAACCCTAGCCTCAAAAATGAATTGATTTACTTTCGTCGAAAAGAGAAAACGGGTATAAGATTCCTCAGTCCAAATCTTTATCTTTCCAATACATAGGTGTCGGTAACAAACGGGGGAGGGGAGCAATAAACCTAAAAAGGGTACGCTGCATTTTCAATGCTTAAACGATGTATATATCTTCCCAAAAAAGTGGGGGGGGGGGGGGGGGGGGGGCTTAGCCCCCCATCCCCTCCCCTGGCCATTTGCCCAGTCTCAATTGTCTATGCTATACTCAAAGCATTCATATAATTATGTATTTACCTAACTGGTATGACGTTGAAAACTTTCAATAATAAATGAGTTAATTAAAACAGATGAAAACTAGAAGTTTTTAAGTACAGTAAAACGTATGAGAGAGAAAGAATTTTCTTTGTTTTGAACAATCAAATTGGCCATTTTTTATTATGATAAATGCTAAGTTGCTTGAAGCTGTCCTCTGTTAGTGCCCCCTATAAACCTTTATATCTACTTATCAAAGACTGGAATTTAAAAAAAAGAAGAAACGAATTAATGAACTTAAACAATCGTCACTCTTTTTTCAAGACCCTTTAATTTTCCCTTTTATTTTATCAAAACCTTAAATATTTAAAACGTCAATATTTCAGGTCCTACAGTGACTTTATCATAAAAAAGTTATCAAAACAGGATCTGTTATTTATCATACCGATCATTTGAAGGAATATTGTTTAATCTTTACACTTTTTCAAAGTGCGTTAATATGGTCGATATTAACGAACTTTGAAAAAAAATAATTTTTTTCAAAGTGCGTTAGCTTGGTCCCAAATTTTAACGCACTTTGAAAATTTTTTTCAAAGTGCGTAATTTTTCAAAGTGCGTTGTAACACAGCTGTCAAAGATATAAAAAAGCATGGACTTTAATTTATCGTGGAAATGGTTGTGTATAAAGTTGAAAAGTCATATGTTTTTAAAATGTTGATTTTGGAATGTAAAATCTTGAGATTTCAAATTGTTCAAAAGTTCCTCGAAATTTTTAAGTATCAAAATCTGCACTGCACTACTTCTTGAATATATTATTGCACAGTACTCTTGAAGTTTCTCCTTCACTACTGAACTTTAAGAGAGCGCTGAATTTTATAGTTGACAATTTACTTTTACACTAAGACAATGTACGGGAGTTCTTTTACGATATAAATATTTAGCAAAATATTTAATTAAAAGAAATAACGGGTTATTTAAAATACAAATAAGAACGACATTCATCCTACCCTCTACTTCCGACCTTCAATTGCCCCAAACATAATACATATGACCAGTAGAAAGGTTTTCTTATCTAGAATTCATTGTGAACCTCCTAACATGATACAGATTTAAATGTCAAAGAAAGCCGTCAAATGTTAAAGTCAGTGCTACTCGTTGTTAATATTTTAAGTGAGGGGTAAAGAAGGAGGATTGGTTTTACATTTACTGGTATCCGATATGTACCTTTGTTTGTAAGGATTTTTATGAAGTTTTCATATTCAATATAGATATGGTAGTTTCAATTCATTTTGCTTCTTTGGGATGTTAAAATATATTCAAATCTGAGATGTGCTTTTAAAGAATTTATTGCACTGGTGTTCGAAATGCTATCATTTTTTTTTATCAATTTATTTTCCTGAAAGGTTCAACAAAGGGCTTAGAAACCTAGTATTCTGAAAATAGACTTATGTGGTTTTCGCCATTTAACAGTTATTTTTTATGTGAATACGTTTATTCTCAATTTGGTTTCATTTTAAAACTCTCGAAAGATTTTTTTTATTTCAATATCAACATTTTACAGTAAAGTACATTCCATTTCAGTTACATCTACATGGAAAACAGGATGTCTTTGTGAGACACTGATTCCCCTGTTCTGTAGCTAATGTTGAGGATTGATTGATTGATTAATTGTATGTTGTTTAACGTCTCTCTCGAGAATTTTTCACTCATATGGAGACGCCACACTTGCCGCAATGGAGAGCTGCAAATTTTGTCATATGCTCGGCACTTGGGGCCATTGAGCAGGGAGGGATCTTTTTCGAGCCAGCACCGACTGCGACACGAGACCTCGGTTTATACGGTCTCATCCGAAGGACCGGTCTCCACATCCTACAGTGGGATTCGAACCCGCGACGTAAGGATTGACTCCTTACTTCGCAACTTTAGAGCAGACGCTCTAGCCACTGCGCCACGCGGGCGACTGTTGAGGGTTTAATTTTGCGAGATGCGAGTCAAACTGCAAGGTCAACCGGCTTAATTGATATCCATAGAAATGTCTTTTCACATAGACTACGCCTGTAAAATGCCAACTGTGTAAAAGTTGTGACCAAGGTTCAAGATTTTTAAAGATGGGTCAAACTCTGAGGTCAAGGTCAAAAGGTACAAAATATATTCATACTGTTTGGAAAAGTATTATCACAATGAATAAACATGTTAAGCATGAAAGCCCTTGCATCAACTGTTCAAAAGTTATGGTCAAGGTAATAGTTGGGAATTTTTATAAAATTTTGATCAAACTCCAAGGTAAAGGTTATATGAGGTGGTATCTTCAAAAAACTCTTATCACAAGGAGTATACTTGCGAGATATGAAAGCTGTAGCACCAGACACTCAAAAGTTATGGACAAGACTAAAACAGACAGACGGTAAGGGCAAACTTCGATTATGGAGGCATGAAATGTGTCTCTACACATATTAATTGAATTCAATATCATCACACATCAATCGATATCATCAATGAACTAAAAACACAAAAATAATACTGTTTTAAAGAAACTGACAGACATCTTTCCCAAAAGGTTTCTGTCTCATGTAACTGATAACAATGCAACCTACACCATTTGTTGATTAATCAGATACAAATAGGTTATATAAAATAATTATGAAAAAAATAAAGATTAACAATATATCTTTTTAGAAGTTAAAAAAGCTCACTTTATAAACCATCCCTAGAATGTCAAAGTGAATCAAAAGTACAGTGGTATTTTATTTTTAAATAATATATGAAAGTATTCAAATTTACAACCATAGTACGTATTTTCATTATACTCGTAAAATTCAAATTATGTTTTTCAAAAAAAAAAAATCACCATACTTAATTGTCATTTTTTTTATATTGAGAATAGATAATGGTTGTATGATCAATATATGTTCATTTTTTATATTTGATATAGTATTCTAGGAGTTTTAGGCTATAAATCTCTAAAAGATGCGTTCGAAAAAAAAGTTCACTTGAAACAAAGTTTTATGATGAAATATCAAATAAAAGATTCAAGTTTTTGTATTTTTTTTTCATTTTAAAATTTTATATTGTATATTGTATTTTAATTTTCAGTTTCATTTAAATTTATACCACCCACTATTTAAAACATTTTTTCAAGTTCTATGTCATTTTTTTATATTTAATGTTGCTTACAGAAGAAAGAACTTCCGATCTTTTGAAATACAAGAACTTAAGGAAATTTTAACATTTGAATAAATTGATTAATTGCAAGTAAAATAGAGAATTTCCAAATTCAAACACATTTCATCAGCTTCAAGAAAAATTCCAAAAAATTTATCGAAGCAATCCTGTGACTTCACCTATCAATGCAAAGGTGCTTGGAGAAAAAAAAGTAATTGCCCTTTGCCGAGACCACCAAAACTATTTGAATATAGCATAGGAATTGAAGAAAAATCTTTGGCGAATTTTATAACATAAATACTTACTAAAGAATTGACGCAAAATGTCATCAGGATCAGAAGACTTGTATTTTCCTGGATAAATGACGTTACTTATGACATCAGCAACAGCCCGGTAGATCGCCATATGAGTGATGCTGGCGTGAGTATAGTCTGGTTGTCCATTTGTACTTTCTTTAGAAGGTAGAAACGCCTTTACACAAATTATCAGTAAAGAGCAAGCAAGAAAATCTTTCTTCATCTCTTTCGAAATGAAATTTTAATTTAATTTAATACCTTTACGTGTTTTTTCTTGAACACTTATATTCGATTTTCTTCGCGACGTTCTTTATATACAAACCAAACTTTTCAATTATGGCAACCCGAGAAAAAAACTCTGTGACGATTGGTTTATTTGCTTACAAAAGATTATCAAAAAGTTCGTGGACTAGCGTTATAGAACTAAAACCGCTTAAAGCACATCAATGAATTTTTTTAAAACATTTATTTGGCATAATCTTTTCTATTTAAATAATAAGCAATAAATTATGTTCTCCAAATTTTCTTGGTGCTAAGAATTTTTATCTTAAATTTTATATAAAAAGTCTAAACAATTTAAGGGGATGTAATGACCTCACAATGGGAGGGGGTTTCGTTTTCCAACATTCTATAAAGTTCAACCCCTGGAAAAATTGGCATACACTAAAGAAGTGTTTAAATGGGCTACAGAGAAGCAAAATGCATGCAAAGTACTTGTTTTCAGATTTTAAAAAAATCCCAGACAGATGAATGATGTTCAATTAATGTTGATTTATATTCAAGGTGATCAAAGTTTGTAACGTAAAAATGACTTTGAATAAGGTAATCCGATCCTCAGGTTCTGAAAATCAGGCATTGAGTAATTGAAAATGCTCACAGAGATGTCTCTAAATTCTCAAAGTAAAATATATTTACCCACGCTGTTTCTTAAAACTTCATCTTTAAATTAATCATATTATGTATGGAAAATTAGTAAATCTTAAATAAATGTTCAGGAAATGCGATTAGAACTACCTACTGCATATTTTCTAATTGATAATTGATCAATAAATACATTTTAGGAATAAAAATCATAGGTATCCAGGCTTTTAAAGAAAATTGTATGTTTTTACTATTTACTCGGTACCTTTGTTTCTCCTATTTACTTCCATCGTTTTATAATGCATAGTGTATGAAGTGTTTCCTATCAAAGAAAACACCGTAAATTACTTCTAATTTCAAATCATGCTTATAAACATTGGTAACTAACTAAAGTCTAAATTAAAAGAACTTCAATTTTTTTTAAACATGCAAGTTTTACTTCCTTTTATGAGGTACAAATGTAAACTTTTTTAATACCGTTTGTTAAAACTTTAAAGAACATTGAATCATACTAAGAGGTATAAAATGAAAATTGTTGCACGAACAAATTTCAGTTTCAAGCTTTATTTTAAGACTTTTTAAAATAAATTATAAATTATAGAGTTATCCTTCCTGGTTGAGGATCAGATATCCTTAAGTGTGATCTATAGATATTGAAGTCCGCGAAGCAAATAATGCTGTTTTAAATAACTAACAATTTTACTATGTATAGATTCATTAACAATATCAAGATTTAAAATCAGCTGTTCATGTCATTATAAACAAGTCATATTAACAAGACGGGTTCAGATCTTAACTTAAGTCCAGGGAATCTCATAAAAATAAGCAGAAGAAGTTGAGGAAGCAGGCATTGAGAAACAGTGACATATTCGGGCGACATGAAATTATCATTTAACAGCGACAGCTCCGGTTCATTATAAAATCTTTTTTATTGTAAGTTAATTTGGCTAATTTTTTTTTTCATTATTTCTTCAATTTGTTCGTTTCATGTTCCTAAATATGTTGAAAGCACAGACTCCATAGTATTAATTCTGTCGCATCAGTCTACGAGCCTTTCGATAACCCATCGTAAATTTCAAAGAGGAGAACTTTGAACTTTGAAGCAGTTTAAATCAAAGTCGGTACGATTACTTGTGACATGAGACATGAGAGGAAGTCTAAACTGAATTGCAAAGTTTCACTTTCATTACCTGTGTAAATACTCCATACAGATAGAAGATAACTAGTCAATAAAACGCATAAACGCTGCATTGTCTATAAAGTCAAGATGTCTAAAGAAGAATCGATCTTCTAAAATTTTCATCGCTGTTAATATTGGAAATCTTAAAATTGATGCTTAAATTTTATATTTTGTAACGATCAAACAATTTTATAATCATGAAATTCTCAAATACACAGAGTTACCTCTGAATAAATGGTCATAAAAAGATAATTTTTAAAATAAAAAAAACTTTCCGTTCTTATTATTATTCAAGCTGTGGAGGAACAGTCTTAGCACAGCATTTTTGACGTTTTCCCTTTCAAACATTAAATCTCAACTTTAGATAAGCACAGTTATTTTATATGTCTTTGTTAGGTACATCTTTGATGAGAATATATATGTTTCAGACTGCACATAATATTTTCTGTAAGAAAGTTAGCTTTTGAATGAACTATGTCATATGCCAAAATTTAGGGAAGGATTAACTCTATGATTTGAAGTAATTCTCTCAATCAAAGGCATTTGGATATTATTGAAAGTCATGAAGTCCAGTGGTTCAGAGAAACCATAAAGGCTGATTACGTCAAATTGTATCGAGTATCGACGTAAGTTCTTGATGCCGTTGTCAAGTATTAAAAAGATTTGTCTTCGCATGCCATTTGACTTATTCGTTCCTTGCACCTGAGATATTACGGTTGGTACTCGCGATATCAGGTTTCCCTTTTCCTTCAATACGGACTGATTATGGTATCCCACCACAAAGAGATTAAGGATTTGTCCTCGTACAAATACAATTTAAAGCGTAGGGATAACAAACAGATGTCCATCTCATAAAAATAAAAACTGCAAACAATACAAATCTGTGAACAGGGCATAATTCTAGAGGTGGGATCAGGTGCCTGTGCGAGGAGTACGCACTCCATGTTGAACGGTCACGCCCGCCGTATTTCCGATGCATTGATAAAGTAAATGAAAGATTTTTTTCTCAAAATTAGAACAAAAACAAAGGTCAAACCATAAGTTTTGAAACAAGGCAGCCAAAATACGACTCAGATATAGATTACATTATTTTTCTAATAAGGTCATTATAACAACCATATAATATACGAAATGCTGACTTTAAACGAGCTTGTTGAATACTTGAAACAACAACTCGTGTATCAGTAGCCTGTTTCTTTTTGAAAACTGATTCTAGTAAGAACGCTTCCCTGAGTAGCGATAATTTGTACTAGTATATTACTTTTCAAGTGAGCGAAGTTGACGATGGAAAAGTTATCGTCATAAAATCTAGTTGTACCTTTTTATCGTCTACAGTCAGTAAAACATCAAAATACACAGATTTGACACTTTGTGGTGTCTTTTATTTCAATATCACTAGGTTAATTCGAGTCAAACTACGTGAAATACTTCTGTTATTGATAAAATGTAGTTGTTACGCCTTAATGTCGAGTAAAAGGTTACGACAAGTTTGCTCCTTCATCTAGAGGTTTTGAATAAATTCTGTTCATGGGAATATAAAAAACGTTCTAGCTTCGATATAATTTAGCTTTCGTAGAGGCACCCTCGGAATTCAAGGAATTCGTTCATCTCCAAAGACTACATGAATAATGCAAATGTGGAACTCCATCTTTTTTATATCAACTTCAGATTACTTATGTGTAAATTTGGAGTGAGTTTTAACTTGTTGATGACCAATCACAAGAATTGAAAATTTTTGAGTACTGTTTTTTTTGGAAAGCAATTATGTATGATATCAATAAGCCTATTTTTACATGAGGAATGGCTATATTCAGTGTAGAAAAGTCGTACGTTTTGATCTAATGGACTCTGAAAAAATGGTAATTTTAATTCCTTAAATATTTACACCATATCTAGTGTGTGCTGTAGTACAGTTCATTTAAAGTTTCTCCTTAACAGTAGTTAGTATTTCTACATGGAGTAAAGATAGAGTCTTGATAGAACATTTAGTGGACCGGGCAATATAATAGAGGTAGTCTCGCACTTACCAAAGAGATTGAGGGTGACTCTTTGCACCATCCATAAATCTCTCTTGCACCCAAGATATATCAATAAATTTAGGTTTGTTTTTACACATTTACCCACCGATTAAGTTGGTTTCATACACATACAAAAAAGAGGTTAACCTTGCCCCTAATCTTGACAAATAAGGGCTCCCAGCACAATAATATTTCATTGTATTATTTTATCTATAGAGAGGCTATTTATTGGCTTTAAGCTTGTTGCCCAATCTATTCAGTATTTACTGAATTAATATTGTTTTAACCAATAATATTTTATTTTGCTTATCGTATTGGATTATTTTTAGGCGATCAAATATTTTCTATCCATCGACAGAACTTCTTTAATCTTCAATCATTAAATTTAATCATAACTCATAATAGGAAATCTTTAAACACTTCAAATAAAAACACATGTGCATTTTCTAATTGAAAATAAATCAATAAATATATTTAGGACAAAAAACTATAGATACCCAGGCATTTAAAGAAAATTGTATGATTTTTGTACTGAATGATACTGAACTTCTTCTATTCACTTCATTTATTCTATAATGTATAGTGTATAATGCATCTCCTATCATTGCATAACTTCATAAATCACTTTCTATCTCGTATCTTGTCGATAAACTTTGGTATCTCAGGCTAGATCAAAGGAAATGTGATTTCTTTCAATGCTTTAAATGATTTGTAACAATTCTATGGGGTACCGATATCAACTCTTTAAAAGACTGTTTTAAGACTTCAAAGAAACTTGAGACTCATTGATATGCATAAAATAAAAATTATTGCATAAAAAATTTCAATTTCAAGCTGTTTTTTTTTTACATTTTGGATTAAGTAATAAACTGAAGAATTGTCTTTCCTGGCTGAGGAGCGCATATTCTTAAGAATTATATACATATATATATATATATATATATATATATATAGAAAGCACAGAGGTATTCACTTTTTATAAGGATACTCACTTCCGCCCCAGCCTGGGGTTGAACTCTCGACCTACGGATTCTTTCTCCTAGCAGTTCAGGAACAGCGCGTTAGACCGCTCAGCTATCTAGGCAAGTTAAAAAACTTGCTGTCGATGCCAACGGAATTCTCACAACGCTGCCCTACACTACACGGTCATTTAGAATGGAAGTGAGATACAGTTATCTCGAAAGAATAAGCAATTCAGAATGGCAGTATCTGTCATGGCTTTATTTTGTTTAAGATAGGTTATTACTTAATAAATCAATGGTATCAAAACAATGGACAATGATCAAGTATTATTGCAGGTGTCAATGAGTAAGCGCCGATCCTCAATCTGGCATTTGGCGCCTACGGTTTGCAGAAACGGAGCCATATGGTGCTGACAACCCTGGAGGGTAAACAGAAGTTGCCAGCGATGGCTTGTTGCAAAATTCTGCCAAGTGGATTGCTGTGCACGAATTTCGAGACAGCAATCCATCCGCCAACCAGTGGCGGACAATTTGGCAAACAAGACATCATGTCTTATGCAACGCAATGATTCTCAAAGCAATTCAAAAAACAATATGCAGGGTATCATCAATGAATAATGTGTCAAAGCAATATAACACAACATATCAAAGCATCAAACAACATAACTGGGGGGAGGGGAGAGGGAAGGATGCAATGCAACTCAGTGCAATTGCGACTACTATCATGAATATGGGATGGTGTGAGGGTGTTTCTTTTACAAGCCATGCACAGATACTGTGTTTTATGGGAGTGTGGGGAAAACCTTTTGACTGGAAGTCAGAAACTTGGACAATGCCGTTTGAATTGTAGTTGTAAAAATAGAATTTCCAAGATCTGATAAATGAACACAATCGAGGAATAATTTGGGCTGATCAATTCTAATATCTGGGTAACGAATGAGGGCCTCATTTAACTTTTGCACAACAAAGCAACCAATGGAATTATTGATTCTTTTTCTAGATTTCTCTGCAGCTTCGCTCGAAATCATGTAACGCCAGTATTTGCGAGGAAGTATATTTGACCATACAAGAAGAGTGTTTGGTAATTTTTTATGAAGGGAGGCTAATAATGATTTCATGGCTATTTGTAATTTTTTAAGGGACTGAATGCCAATACTGTTGCCACCACAGTGAACTATTAGAACTTGAGGAATGATTTCATTATGGCGATTTAACAAACTAGCAATGTGTTGATCAAGTTGCTCCCATTTTAGTCCCCCAGATCCGGACCAGGTTACATCTATGTTTAAGTGCTCCAGAGACAAGTTTTGGCCAATTGGTGAACGTGTGCAGTAATCTTCAGCTCGTCTGATGATGGAAGATCCAACAATCCATACCTTGCAGCGATCTCCTGCAAACTTAGCTTACAGTTAGTAAGACTGACTATCTACAAGACTACAGTATTAGGGCGAACATATGACTTAAAAGCGTTGAATTTCCATCTACCCATGGTTTTGATTTCTTCCTCTGGAGTACCTTGCATATACAATGAAGTTGCAGCCCCTATGCGAAATGAATGGGATTTGAATGTTGATATATCAAGTTTGAGTAATGATAGAGCTTTCTTTAGTATTTGATTGAATTGATAGTAAGTCAAGGGTGAGCCATCCATGTGGCACAGAAACTGTGATCTTTGAGTTTGTGATGGTCTATGGGTCGCGTACTCTAGAATGTTGTGGAATAGGACTTGATTTTGCTTTGTACTGTTAATGTGCATTGTTGTGCCCTTGCCATGCTGATCTGTTTTAGTTTTCCTAATGTGGTCTGAATGGATGATTGGGATATTGATACATTTTCTATTGATAATGGGGAACTGTGGGTATTTGCCCTAGTGGTGGTTATTTCACCAACTCGAAGTAAAGCAAAGAATGCGAGCCCATATGCTGAGGAGAACAGTAATTTTTCATAATAATTGCGACACACATGTTGCAGCAAGTCTATTAACCTGACTAATAGGGGAAATGTTATCGGGCTTCTTGAATCTTTTCTATGTTTTAGTTGTTTAAAGCCATTTAGCATTTTCTTGACTATGAAAAATTGGCATGGGTCTGGGAAATTACCAAGTTTTATGTTGAAGCTTAAGCCAGCTAGGTAGGTTTTGGCTGTAGAGTATGTTGTCCCCTTTGAGGATAGGTAAGCAATATAGTTAATTAATTGGTCTATGGGAGGGTGCCATACTTCTGTTAAGTTAAATTTTTTTTCTAAATTGTGTAAATGAGTCAAGACCTTTCTGGTATATTTCTTGAGTGTTATGAGAGACTGATGCTGAGAGTAGCTGTTCTACTTCCTGCTCAAATGGTTCCAGAATTCCAGAGGAACTTGGCAGGGATAATAGTCTGCGTGGGGGGCCAGCTTCCTGAACTTTTGCCACTGAAAACGAGATATGGCATCAGCTATAGAATTAGAATGACCTGGTACATGTTCGCAGCGGACTTGGATATTGTATTTTAATATTTTATAAAGAAAAGGCCTGAGGAGGGACATAACTCTTGGTGACTTTGATGTTTTTTGGTTGATTATCTCGACAACAGCCATGTTATCATTATGCAATATTATTTTTCTGCCTTGTAGTTTGTGGCCCCATATGTATATTGCAAGGGCTACTGGGACTAACTCCAGATAAGTCAGATCTCTACAATCGTGTTGTGACCATTCTGAGGGCCATTGTAGGTAGGACCATTGTGTACCAAATATGACCCCACACCCAAGTGAACCAGAGCTATCAGAGGATATGTGAATAGGGTCTTTATCTGACCAGTGAATATCTGGGAATACAGTTGTGCCATTAAAGTCAGACAGGAAATCGAGCCATATATCTACATCTTCGCGAAGTGCCCTTAAGATAGTGATATAATGGTGTTATTTGTATCCCTATGATAGGCTGTCAAAAAATCGCCTACAAAAGGCTCTCCCTGCAGGTATTGCCTTAGAAATAAATGCCAAAGATCCAACTAATGATTGCATTTCTTTAAGAGTAAAATATGCGACGCGAGGCAACGTTTTGTAGTTGGGCTTTCAGGGCGTCGACTTTATCTTTAGCTACTCTACCTAATTTAACCTCTTGATCATTTTTTTCTTGGAGCTGCTGTGAATTTGTTTGTGCAGATTTCATGTTTTTAGATTTTTGATATTCCCGTATACCCGAATAACAAATGTTGAAACCATATTGAAAACCATTGATTAATTCATGAGCAATATGTTGCAAGGGGTAGTCTTTTAGCATTGATTTTAGGATGTTAACGTTGACTGGGGTTGGGGCCAAGTTCCAGAGGCCTTGGCTGGTTTGGGGGGAACCCTCTACTCTGAAATCTGCTTGGGGGCTGGCGGGGATGTTGGGCTTGGGATGGGCGAAAGTTTTCTGTGCGAAATGCCTGACTGTTGTGCCAGCGGCAGTTTATGAGTGGGTGATTATTGGAGCATTTAAAGCAAGCGTGTTGATAAGTGCAGTATGGTCTTGCACATGTGCCTTTGTAATTGAAGTCAAAGCATTTTGGAGATTTAGATGTATAATTTGGGGTTTGCTGTGATAGGGTGTTGTGGCCATGTGACACATACAAGAGCCATAATTCTGCGTCGACACACCCCCAGTCGAGAGTATGGTTCCTGGAGCGCTTTAGTCTAAACTGTATGTCATAATTGAGCCAGTTTGCGTTTGATGATCGCTGGGCAGCAGTGCGTATGATGTTAATGTATTTAAGGATTGATTGAATGTGTTCAGGGAACTTAGTCAAGTAAATGCTGCTGAAAATGAGGAAAGCATTTGTCCATGTTTCGGTTGAAGTTATTTTGATTTCCTTGTGCTTAGCCTTTAACACTAATTCGCCAGGGACAAATGCGAGCTGTTGCTGGGGCTCGTCATTTGGTTTGAGAGGAAGTAATTTATGCAAGGTTATGCTCAGGTTATCTGGGACATGCACGCCCAATGCGTCCGAAACGCTACATAATGAATTTGGTGTTGTTGCACTTGAATTAGATAATGTATTAGTGCTGCCTGAAGTACCTGGAGAAAGCATTGTTGGCGATGCCTCAAACTCTGAGGGATCAGGGATGTCAATTACTGAGGAAGTTGTAGGCTGGTTTGATAAGGCTGGAGGTATGGCGTCAGGAGTGACCTGGTTCGGTCGATTCACGGTGCTTGCAGCAGGGGTGACCTGGTTCGGTTGAGTCACGGTGCGTGTAGGCCTGGATGCTTTGGCCTTTTTGGTGGCAGCTTGAGCTCGGCCGGGCCTGGCATATGGAGACTTTGTAGTCCTTTTTGCACGGAGCATGTTTCTATAAAACAAACAACTGTGTAACTTGTGTTTAACATATACATAATTTATTATTATTAATTGCTTATATATTTATGATTTTTTACTATTAATTTTTTTGTTTTGTTTGTTTGAATCTGAGATTGAAAATTATTAACTTCGTTTACTAATTATGAATGATCAAATTATATGAAGAGTTAAAGCCCTTTTTGTTTAACGTTTGGAATGCCGCCATTAACGGATGGTGATGTTGAATATTGATCCAGCAAAATCTGCTGACATCAGAAGTGCTGAGGCAAGGGAAACGCCCAATTCGCTTCCAATGCTTCACTAGATGTTTAATACATACCGATGACCGGTGGAACGATACCTGTACAATATAGTAATCCACGTAATGGGTTGCAACTTGGAGGTGATTTTTCTGTCGATGCTGTCTGATCAAAATCGTCGAGCGGAGAGGATGTGTGCGCAAGCGCATTCAAGACTTGGGGCTATTTTGGAAATTTGGTTGAGGACAGGGGAGTTATCGCGCTTAGGCTATTCTTCTTCTTCGATAACTGGCACTTTTTGAGGATCGTTACCAATACATGTTGTGATGAAATTAATTTAATTTATAAATCACAATTAACAACAACTCTTAAACTAATATAACTCCCCTAAGTGAAGAAATATTAATATAGAAAGCATAGAGAAATTCACTTTTTATAAGGATACTCACTTCCGCCCCAGCCTGGGGTTGAACTCTCGACCTACGGAATCTGTCTCCTAGCAGTACAGGAGCAGCGCGTTAGACCGCTCGGCTAACTAGGCAAGTTAAAACACTTGCTTTCGATGCCGATGGAATTCTCACAACGCTGCCCAACACTACACGGTCATTTAGAATAGAAGTGAGATACAGTTATTTGTACATTAGTTTTTGAGGATCGTTACCAATACATGTTGTGATGAAATTAATTTTATTTATAAAGCACAATGTAGAACAACTCTTTACCTAATATAACTCCCCTAAGTGAAGAAATATTAATATAGAAAGCACAGAGAAATTCACTTTTTATAAAGATACTCACTTCCGCCCCAGCCTGGGGTTGAACTCTCGACCTACGGAATCTGTCTCCTATCAGTACAGGAACAGCGCGTTAGACCGCTTGGCTATCTAGACAAGTTAAAAAACTTGCTTTCGATGCCGATGGAATTCTCACAACGCTGCCCTACACTACACGGTCATTGAGAATAGAAGTGAGATACAGTTATTTGGACATTAGTGATGAAATTAATTTTATTTATAAAGCACAATGTACAACAACTCTTAAACTAATATAACTGCCCTATGTGAAGAAGTATTAATATAGAGAGCACAGAGAAATTCACTTTTATATTCACTTTTAAATTCACAATTATACTTTTCTCACAACGCTGCCCTATACTACACGATCATTGAGAATAGAAGTGAGATTCAGTTATTTGGGCAGTTATATTAGTTTAAGAGTTGTTGTACATTGTGCTTTATAAATAAAATTAATTTCATCACAACATGTATTGGTAACGATCCTCAAAAACTAATGTCCAAATAACTGTATCTCACTTCTATTCTCAATGACCGTGTAGTGTAGGGCAGCGTTGTGAGAATTCCATCGGCATCGAAAGCAAGTTATTGAACTTGCCTAGATAGCCGAGCGGTCTAACGCTCTGTTCCTGTACTGCTAGGAGACAGATTCCGTAGGTCAAGAGTTCAACCCCGGGCTGGGGCGGAAGTGAGTATCCTAATAAAAAGTGAATTTCTCGGTGCTTTCTATATTAATATTTCTTCACTTAGGGCAGTTATATTAGTTTAAGAGTTGTTGTACATTGTGCTTTATATATATATATATATATATATATATATATATATATATATATATATATATATATATATATATATATATATATATATATATATATATATATATATATATATATATATATATATATATATATATATATATTGTGGCAATTCATACCAAGAAAATCGAGTGATTATCACATCTAAATTTGAATTCGATTTGCAATATTTCCGAACCTTCCAGTACCGTGATTTTATTGATTTTCTTTTGGAAGCCTACACACTCCCTTATTTCTCCATTTAGCTGATTATGATGCTTCAAACAAAACTATTCAAAATGGAAACAAACATCGGAACACCATTGACTTCATTTCTTCTTCTTTTTTTAAAATTTAAACAAAAAGCATTTAGTTAATGATAACAGTACTTTTAAAATATTTCAGCTTGTCTATTTTTGACGACTTTGATTATTTTCTCTTCATATTACATTATGCAATCGTCACATTTAAAGAAATATAAGTTCCAGTAAATCAAACATTTCCTTAATATTATAAACATTTACATTTATTTCAAACATTTCCTCAGTATCATAAATATTTACATATATTTAAAAACCAGTTACAAATTAATTTTCAAAAATTAAAAACCAAAACTTGTTTAGAAAATCTACAATGGCTTGAAAAGTGTATCAATTTTTTAGTTTTTATGCTGTTTTTGAAAAAAAAATTAAGACCTGGCATCTCAAAGATTAATTATTTGATGTTTAAATATTTAGCAAGCTATTTTAATTTCTTCACAAATAATAGAATGCAATCAACAGTGTAATTATGCATTAATTCTCACAGTGGACTTTTACTTACTCTAACTCATGATCAGATATGTTGACAAATATTTTGCATTATTTGTGCTCCTTTTTTTTTCTCAAAAATTCAGATTGATTGTTTTTATTTTGTTTGATTTTGCAATCAAGGTTTGGGGTCACTAAGTCAAGCAGTTTTGCAAAATATCTTATCTAAAAATAAAGATACCCGTAAATTTTCAAATAGTCGCTAGATAGCCCAATTAGTTATACAAGTTGGTCTACACATTATTAAGTTTGAATCTAGGTAACGAGGTTGCTCGGGTGAATGAATAGATTTTACAGGTAAAATATTAGCTGATTTGAAGCCACATGAATGTGCCAAAGTGTTCTGTTGTAAATGAATGCAATACATTTCTTTACTTTTCATTATTTTCAGCATAATTATATGCTAGATGAAATATTTGGAGATGAGGAACAGTATTCAAGCTTAAAAGTCCATTAAAATACAAAATAGGAGCAGAGCAAACACGGACCCCCAAAACATCAGAGGTGGGATCAGGTACCATGGAGGAGTGAGCGTCCCCTGTCGACCGGTCACACCCGCCGTGTGCTCCTTGGCATGATCGAAAATTAGCGGGAAAATCCTCGACAATTCAGTGGGTATATAATTATAATTGCCTAACAATTAGTATGAAAAACGTCAGTCAGCATCTGACTTAATGATAACGTGTATTTGTTGACAGGGTAATTGTTTTACATAGAACTTGTGAAATGATGACTTTAAACGAGACTGCTGATATTCCTTAACTTATCTTGTATTAAAATTTGTTTAAACGTGCGTATCGAATCAACTAAGAGATATAAACCCCGTATGCAGGTGATGAATTTTTATTGCTACATTAGTAATGGAAGATCTCTTATAAATGAACATTCTTCTGTATACTTTTCTTTCTAATTGGACCCGGACACCCCGGAAATTTTTCCCAATTTTTTTAAGGAGTGAATATCATTTTTTTAAAGGCGTTTAAACCTTTTAGAATACATCAAAAGAAAAGTTTAAACCGAATACAAATACCGTAAATCTGGAAATTTTTACGTCGATTTTATTTTGCGAATTCGGGTCAAAATGCCGTTGATTAATTTTTACGTGATGGGCCTCTTGTTTAGTTTTAGTAACATTGGATTTCAAAGAGTCTACTTGCCTGCACCATTTTTGTAAAGCCTTAGCAAAAGGATTGTTAAAGCTTGTGGGTGTGTCTGTAATGTTGTAGTATCCAGCCCTGGCCATACATTTCTGAAGGGCCGGGTTAGGGGAGGAAGGTGTCGAGCCAGGTAACAGTGCGGATCTAACTAAAGGTAAGGATCCGCCAAAAACATACAACAGTACATATATACCTGAAACGAAGTCCAAAAATATATATGTCATTTTTCAATCAGTTTGAAGTAATGAATAAAATTATATTTTTATGCGAAATTTCATTTAGTTGATTAAAATTTAGAAATTTCTAGATTATTGTAAACATGTAATAATAAAACAACAGAAAAAATGTAGTGCTGCGTAAAAGACAATTTGATTCATTTAAAATGTTTTGTCAACATAGTTTTACGTTTCATTTAAGTAGCATATTATATGTATATGATGAAGGATTCAGAATAGTCGCCTATTTGTATTTGTCCTTTTTCTGACAACTTTACGCTTATTCGGATAATTGTTCATTAACCTAATGTCATGGAAACGTATGTTGTTAATTAGGGACCACAGAAACATGTTCCTAAAACAACCTTAATTAATTATGTTCATTATCAAAATGGCCATAAAAGTGAACTTCAAACAGCTCCTGTTGTGTTTCAGCATGTAGAATAGTCATCCAGGAAAGAAACACAGCAATGTTGACATCCCGTTACATTGTATCATTTTTGTTTTGTTTCTTTTTTAATTCTAAATTCGTAACACTAAGTTATTTATTCAGATTAAATGTTTTAGTATTTTAAAATACATTTTAAAGTTGAAATTTTATATTATTCATACAAAAAGAATTCTATATTTTGTAAATTGCTATTTGGAATCAGTGTTCTCTATATTCAAAGTTTTTGAATTGTCACATCATTAAATTGCATTACATTTGGTTAATTCATGATTAAATTGAAGTCCTGGGCTACTAATGTCCAATCTTTTCTTCATGTCCCGAAAAAATCATTTTGATTTTTCACTGAACTTCTTAGCTAAATATTTATTTTAAAAGAATTGATGACCCAAATAAAGATATGGTCATCTATTTTACGGACAAAAAATTACATCCTCAGGAAAATATAATCATTTGTTCTGTCCGACAGAAAATATAAGCCATGCAAAATGTCCCTCGGGAAAAAGGGGTCATTTCTACTTCAGGATCAGAGAGACTGTATGGTCAGCAGAGAGATGTGAACCCAGAGGGGTTGCATGTTCCAGGTAGTATTTGAAACATAATAATATATAGAGATCTATCTATTTTTTATTTAACTTCTCTGTGAACAGAATTTCTTATCGTTCTGCACATGGCAATGACATAAATTTGTTGATTAAGATCAAGCAGATTCCACTCTAGACGTTCGATCTATTCCTTTCCGCCATGTCTGTGATTTCTGACGTGCATGTTGTCATTATCAGATTTCAAGGTTTGATAAAACAGTTGTCGGTCAGTGGAAAGCTGGTCCGTGACGTCAGACATTGTCTTTGATGCGAAAAAACCATATGCTTTTTTGAGATATTTTTAATTCCTTGTGTCAATTCAATAGTTTTTAAGCTGCTGGGTCGATTTTTCTTCTTAAATATTTCGCAACATCTGTGGTCGTCTTGTATAAGGAATTTGCGTTTTATAAGTCAATGCTAGCTCTTCTACGTATGTTATATGATACATCTTTCGTGTGACCATCAATAAAACGTCTACATGCAATGGTACTGCCTTTAATAATATTGAAGGCATGCAGACTGTAATTTTGTTTTTCAACAGACAGATTTAGACACTTACTGTTGACAACTCGGATCACTCCCCATGGCAACATAAATGCCAGGATGAAAACAAAGTCCTGAATGTCGTCAGCTGCCGTTCCATTTACAAATACAAAGTCCACTGTAAACGAGGCTAATACTATACAGGCATCGAATACCTATAAGAACACAATTATCATGTTTACATTCAATAATACCAGAAAAAAAGATATTCTTCACAGAGTGATGAACTTTTAAGATTAATATGAAAAGAGAAAAGTATAAATACTGCATCTGACGACGACTATACTAAATGAAATTTCATTTGAAATCTTTTCGAAATTCGTACGACAGATATAATTAAATCAACAGTACAATTTTGAAAATAGACAAGATCCATATACCTATTAGCTTTAAACAACATTGTATAACTTCGTTTTATCATATGTTATTTTTTAAAAATGCATTACACTTTAATGAAATAAAGTTATTTTCATGAAACTAAACATCTAGTCAAAGATGAAAAATTATTCCTCTGAACTCATAAACAAACAATGTGCGTTTTTCCTATGTACAATTATTGTCAAAAAGTTGAACCCTATACACAAGTTACAATTGAAATTAAACAATCAAGATCGGGCAACGACTAACTTTTTTTAGCAGCTGGCTAGAACAATGCCCAAAACACTTTGATAAAACATTTACGTTAAGATTTTACTTTCTATTTTTGTGTTAATCTATTGTCAGTGTCAGAAATCAATCTATTTCAATGAAAAATATGCTGCAGTTGGGAGATAGGAGATTATCCAAATCGCGACTGTTTGCTCATCTTTACCGTATTGTTTATCTCAATAGAAAAGTAGAATTCCGAGCAGGTTAACCTCAAAATAACATAAAAACAGGATAAAATGGATTAACGGTTTTTGCGGACTTATCTTCAAATCAGGTTGTGATAAGGCACACTTGCACTCGTGGTGTAGGAATTGCAATATTGCAATTTCGTGTCTTGCTAGCTTGTCCAATAGTAATGAACGATTTCTCGCACTGAAGAGTTACAGAATCAATGGAATTAAACGCGCCAGGACAAGACGTTATAAATGGTTTAAACTGTTGAAGTTTCGGATGTTATACTGAACGTCAGAAAACGTGTCAATAAATAACTGAAAACTGACACAATATTCGAAACATCTCTGGCACATATAAATCAAATTCTTCTCAAAGTGAAAAATTCCAACTACAAATGGGTTGGTCATTCACCTAGTAAAGGATGTTATTATAAGGTTTCTTTGGTAGTTAATTTTAGTGCTGAGGACAGATAATCAATTTCGTTTTTGGTCATTATAATCATATTGCTTTCGTATTAACAACGCAGAAAATTCTTATCCTTATTCTTGGTAATGATCATGTGATATACAGATACACTGTACTAGGCTTATTAAATGAATATACAAGTAGTTGTACTAGGCTTATGAAATGAATGTACAAGTTGTTCAGTTCAAAATAGAATTCAGTTCCATGAGAAATATTTAAAACGGTCAACTTATCAATTTCGGAAAAAAATACAATACAGCATACCGTTAAAGAGATAAATCACAATTATAAAATATCACATTACCAGGGTAACACAAAGAAAACAATACGATAATTTTAATCTCACTAAAAAGGACATGATTTGAAATTGTCAACCGATTCTGCCAAAAAGTTGTACCGATTTATCATAAGCGTGTCAATGGTAAATCCTTAGGACACAATATCATAATATTTTCGTTATCTCATTCTAAACTGTCACTTATTCATTTTATGTGTTCATTCGAAATTTCCTTCCAAAGGTGTAATTATTCATACGGAATTCAAAGAGACATCGATAAGGCCATCTCAGTTAAAAATTGTTTGCTGGCCCGCTCTCGACTTGAGATAAAACGTGTGGATAGGTGGGTAGGTAGGTGAATACTTTTATCTAAACAAAAACACTTACGGCTATGAAGTTAAAATTGATAGTTCAAAATGTGAAAAGAATATGAATCTATTGGCCACTCCAAAACTACGTCGTGGTAAATCAGAGGAGTGGGAGGGAAAGACCGGTGTACAAGTTAAAGAGGATACGAGATCATTGAGGTACACCGATAGGGTGTGGACAGTAGCAGGGACCTCAGACCTTCATAAGAAAAACAAAAAGGCAAGGTCTCTGTCACGTCAGAGCACAGGCGACAGTGATCCAGGAACACCTACAATCATTAAGGGGAGACTGAAGGCCATCAAAAGATTCTTGAGACGCCAGGATCCAGTGGATAACGCATCCTTTTCTTCAATGGATACCGTAGAGAAGGACTCTAAATGCTCCTTGAACAACATTACGCCATCTGAGAACTCATCTCCACCGATAAGTTTTGAATTCGACAGCATGGACGATATTGACCATCATGTGTCATGCTCTCCCACTTGCGAGATTATAAATGAGGTCTCACGTGAGGTCAGTTACACTGACAGTCATTCCTACTGCGATCGAAGGGAGAGTACCAAATCTTGCTCAGAACCAAATGAAATGGAGAATGCATACTTCCGGAGAAATAGCAGTAAAAAGTCATTCCGAGAATCACACAGGACGAGTTCTAAACGACGGCGAGAAGGACTAAGCATGCGCCGTTGTGAATCTAATCCAGAAGAAGATTCTGGCACAACTGTGGACAGAATTATTTATGATATTCCAGACGAATCAAAGGAAGAAACTCTGGAAAGCAATGAAAAGGTGCATTTTTATAACAGCTCTGAAGAGCAAACTGAAAGTAAAAGTACAGAAACAATCACTGCAAGTTCTGAAACAGAAAGTGAAAATACTCAGCAACAAAATGGTTTGTTAGGCAATGTAACACATGACTGTCCGCTAAATCAAACAAATCAAACAGATGAAAATATCAAACCTAATCAAAATATTGATTCTGACAAAGATAGGGACGTTGTCTCAGAGAATGATGATTCAAAAGAAAAATGTAGAATTCAGAATACACAAAAGAGTTCCTTTGTAATAAATTTTAAGAAGGACCAACAAATGAATGAGACGAGGCGATATGAACCTAAGTTTGACAAAAGATTACTTCCGAACTTTCCTAGGACGTTGAACGTCAAGCCATATGCAACATTACGTAATCCAAAATCCAGTTTATCAAAATCCAAAAGCGAGGATCGTAATGTGATGTGCAATGGTGACATATCAACAACCAAACTGTCTCAAAGGGAGAACAACAATGAAAAACATGTCTCTGATACAAGCATTCACACAGTTGCAAAAAGTAAACTGGAAAGATCTCAAAGTATTGAAGACGAAAATGAACTAAATGGTGACTTTCATTTTTTACTAACGTGTAGAATGTGCGGTAAGTACAAAGATAAAACTTTGAAGATTTCTGCTGTATGTACGTGCACATCAGACATTTTGCTGCATTCCGACAATATTAAATGCGAAGAACACCGGTCCATGAGCGGTCGTCTGAGTGAAGGTTTGAAGAGAAATGAGGACTATAGTCGGCCCCCTTAAGGAGTGAACATTAATTTTTTAAAGGCGGTTAAATCGTCAGTTTTTAAAAGCATCAAAAGAAAAGTTTAAGTCGAATACAAATAATTGTATCCTTTAAGTAGAATATGGAAAGGCATTAACTAATTTATCTTGTTATTTATTTAGGAAATAAATCAAGATAGGTATAAATAACCAAATGTTTTTATTTACAGTTTTAAATGAGATTGTTTGCAAATGGTTAACGTTCATAATACAGCCACTTTACTAAAAGTTCATTGCAAGGGATTTCTTATTGCTCCTTCTCCGTTTACTTTTCATTGCTCTCTTTTCTTTTAGTTTTATACGTACGGCAACCATTACTATGACAACAACAACAATTAAACAAGCTGCCCCGGCACCAATCAGTTCCAAAATCACAGTGTAGTCTTGTTCGAATTTGTTTGACACATTTATCTGTGTGTAAAGACAAAACAACGTCTTCAAATTGAGGAAAAGCAATTTATTGACAGTTTTTCAATACATTTTTGTTAAAGTTCCATATAGAGTCCTTTACTGTCCTACAATGATATTGTCACTCCACAAACCACTTTACCTTTCCAGATACAGGGGGCTTTTGAAGGAGATCGATGTTTTCAAATGTCGTATTAAAGAAATGTCCACCTGAGAAGTCGATGGATTCCATTTTCATATTACCCTGCATGTCTACGGCTGTCAACTTTGATATATAGGAACAGCAGTTTCCTCTGAAAATAAAAAAATCGATTTTTTTTGAAAACTTATAGAAAACTGTCATAGGCGTGCATTGCATATCGGGATTCTACAACGACACAAAGATCATGTATATTCTTCTTCTTCAAATTTTAACGTTTATCAAATAGATATCAGACATGCATGTATTTTCTTAACAAATCAAAAAAGTCTAAACAAATACTTGAAGCGGCCTTCAACTTGACATTAAGATATACCGACGACGTTTTATCAATTAACAATTATACTTACTTCATTTCATAAGTCAATTAATTATATCCCAGTGCATTTGAAACAAGAATAGATATGGGTTACCCCATATCCAAAGATATTCGACTTTTAGATTTAATATGTTTAACAGTGTTTAATGACGTTTATAAAAATAAAACTGCACTGTCTAGTTATGGAACTTGTGTAAATTTCGTGAGTCCGTAGCATTACGGTCACCCAGTCTCCTAACCATGCTAACAAACAGCACACATACCTATGTCCGCAAGACCAGTTACCCTTGGTCTATACACACGTGCGATGGCTCCCGCGAACAGAGAAGTTACGATGGCAGACAGAACTTTTTTTCATAATTAGATCACATGAATACAAATTTTGATTCATAAAAATTAAACGACTGTCAGTTTAGAAATCCCCGGCCAGTTCGGGTTTTGTTACACATTTTACAGGTACTCTCCCGATGTGTAGATTGCCTACACACGTGCAGAAATCTGCTCAGGGATTGAAAATTCCGTCATTTAATATACTACACACACAGAATGATTTTTTTCTCTTAGATTAAACTATATGATAATTAACGAACAATTAACATGATTTTACTACAGTTGTTGATATTAGTATAATCAATTCATCAGTGAAAAAATATCAACCGAAGAATGACCTATATATTCTCTGTTATCAAACATGTTTAAAAAAAAGCTGAGGAGGGAGCGAGCGTAGGAATATTATTATTATTGACATTGTTGACAAGAAAGTGTACAATTAAAGGGGTAATAAGAAGTGAAAACGGTTAAAAGTATTTGATTAAATTGTGATTGGATGTAATTTAACTTCCAGCCTAAGTAGTTGTATTTTGTACGACCGCCACAAAACATTCAAGACTCTCTCTCTCTCTCTCTCTCTCTCTCTCTCTGCCGTTTAATAAAGCACCTTAACGTAGCAACGTAGGTGGACGAAGTCGCTGCTTTCTTTCTTGATATAAATTGGATGTCACTTGGTGTTACATATAGCTTGCTCAGTTTCGCCTTAAATTCTACACCTAGGTTGACGGCCCAGGTTTGTTGTGAGCAGTTTAGGTAGTTCATCATTTCTTCTCGACAAGCAGCGGTACGGTTGATCTGAGTGATTTCAGGGGGTGGTAACTCTGTCACCTACCAAATTTGTATAAATTCAAATGATAGTCAACAGAATAATAAAATATATCCATGCAGTTAATCTAGTTTTGAACATCCTTTCTTTTAATGATGAAAATTTGCTTTATTAACTATTTCAAAGAACAATATACAAGGATCATTTCAAACTTTAGCAATTTTTTTTAGAAAAAGAATTTATTGAGAGATTTCTTTACTAAGAGAGTGATAGATACAAAGCATTCAGTGTACCGTGAGGGTTCTTGTGATTGTTTGTAAAGTATTTCCACCAATACTTAGTTTAACAGACAGAGTTCTGCAAAGAACAAAAAGAAATACATGAATATTTTCAAACACAAAATGTTAAATATTACACTTTGACCATACACTATCCTTTATATCGGTAAAATAAGAATTAAAGCAATATGTTTTGCCAATTTTCGAATGGACTTTCTTACGCTATTGTCAAATTCGGAGCTGTAAGTATTATTTCCTTTTCCTGGCTTTTATGAGGTCCAACAGACACGGTCTGAGAAGGCCCAGTGACGAATCCTGTGGGGACAGACGTAGCCGTCACCTGATAAGTCTGGGAGATGCTCCCCGTGTTTGTTACATTGACTTTAATTATAGAAGTCTTTCCAAGAACAAGGCTCTCTAAAAGCAGTAAATACAGAAGAATTAAGTTGAGAAAAATGCTGAAACAATGCAAAAAATTAAAAATACTAATCGATATTGAAATAATCCTTATTCCTAAAGTCAATAGTTTAAAAGTTTATACCTGGTTTAGAAGAGAACTTTATGTTCCCAGTTACAGGTCTGATAAGACTTGACTTCTCTCGGTTGAATGTTTCCGAGTTTATACTTCCATTAATGCTTACATAAAACTCCTACAAAGACAACACACTTTAGTAAAACATAATTAAAGTTTGAAAATTAAAATTCTATCGGTAACATTGCTAAATTTGGTGTTCACACCTCTGATGTGACATCATAATAAGCGTATATATCTCTTTGTAAACTTCTTGATGTGTCCGTCACAGGAAGTATGCTAAGTATAGATCCTCTTGCTTTCCTAAGGATGATATCAGTTACACGGGCTGTTGATGGTAGTCCCGTGATGCTTACACTTATGACCACCTTTGTACCTGCAACATTTGCAGAAAATTATTTTCTTTTAGAAACAGATTTAAATTTTCATGACATAATCAACTAGCATTTCTTTTAGAAAATACTTGTAAATACTAAATTATTAGTAGTTTCGTTTCGAAAATAGCACAGGGTTTCCGATCAACTACTCTTCTCAATTTCTCTACGTTTTGTGAGCAAAGTAACGGATCAGAACCCATGAATAGCGAAAAAATTGCTGCAATTAATCAGAAAATAAGACTATTTTTATGCTTAATTGTGTATCTTAATTTTGATTCCTCTGGATTACGTCAAGCTTCTAATACCCCATTCATACGACATGATTTACATACCTCAGTATATTTTACACATAAGTAAATTTACTCACGTGTGCAATTTTTGTCGTATGAACGGATTTACACATATGCAAATTCTGCACAGTGGAGTAAATTTACACCTGGTCAGGACTAGGTGCAAATTAACTTTTGCATACCTTTTGTAGCAAATTATTAGTTCATGTGTGTAAATTTTGTCGTATGAACACGCAGCAAATTTACTTATATATGTATTTTGTTTTGTTTATTGCTTAAATCTCTATTTTAAGTATTGTTTCGGTTGTGTATGCATTGGTACGTAAAATATAAGTTGGTAAACACGGTGGCTAAAAGGCAAAACTCTAGACAATGAGCCATAATCTCCTCTGAGAGAAATTTTTGAATTTGCAAAAACGAGGGCATCTTGCGCCCTTTCTGGCAAACTTTTTTTTATATCTTAAAAGATAATAATAGTTGTTGCGCTAATAAGTGCCCTGTAGGACCAGTAAGTAGTGCCCTAACTGTACAAGTTGTCTTCTTTGGAATGTTCCGAAGCTATGATAGGAACATGCATTCCATCAATTGCTCGGGCCCAATTACCGTTTAGCTCTTGATGACTTTCTTCTACCCTTCTCTGATTTTAATCGAGGCAGGCTACTCATATATACGTTAATGTTACAGGAATTTCAATAAACTCGTTGAAAGTAAGCATTTTTAAGTATCCTCTTTGGCACATAAACCATAATGTTTAGGGGTTCGTGTTCATTTCCTTTTTACATATTTGTATTGTTCAAAGATTTTTTGAGATCTAAAACTATTAGTTTTCATTATCCCTTTCATTCCCTTTGAAAATACATAATTACATGCCTGACGTTTTTCACACTTATTGATAGTCAATTGTGTTCACATGTTCACTGAATTGACGACGAATTTTTCCGTTATTTTCCGATCATGACAATGAACACACGGCGGTTGAGACTGGTCGGCAGGGGATGCTCAATCCTCCATGGCACCTGATCCTATCTCTGATGTTCTGGATGTCCGTGTTTGCTCTGCTCCTATTTTGTACAGTTTTATGGACTCTCTCCATATCCTTCCTGTATCATATTCAAGAGGATATTTTTAATGGCCTCACATATTTGATGTACTACAGATTTCCCAACACCAAAAAGATTCCAATCGTCCTATTTCTGCTGAAGACGTCAATCAGTAGATGGCAACAGTCATTTTCTTCTTTACATCCTACGGCTCTTACATTAAAGAAAAATTTGATATTTTTTTCTTTTTTGTGTGTAAATTCTTATGCCATTCTTTGTCATTAAAACATTCAGTTCATTTTCTTTCGTATCAATATATTAATTAGTGGATCGGATTTACACCCTTGTCTTTAAGGAACATTCAAAAGTTAGGATTTTAAACAAAAAGTTAGAAAATACTCCTTTTCTATAAAAATTCACAATTTTGAATCTGTCCATCTCCTTATTTTATATGAAAATATGAGGATATACTTACAGTACATAAATCTCGTCTGAACGCATTGCAAATTAACTTTTACTTACGTATGTAGATTTACTCATATGTAAATTTGCACACATAAGTAAATTTTCGTCGTATGAATGGGGTATAAGTCAAGTAATACGTATTTTACTCACTAGTATTGTGCAACTATATATTAAGATTCCGTTAAGACAAAAGAATTATAAATGAGTGAGGCTTAAAAAAGTTAAAAATATTTGCCTGTTATAGGACTAGTTCCAGTAATAGGATACTTAAAACCCATTATGTTTTCCATCAACTTGTAAGTGAAATCAATTTTCCCGCTTCCGCCTACTTTTACTCTCCACATGTTTGCGTCATTGTTATGGAGTGTCCACTTTCCTGAAGTCGGGTTCTAAGAATGAATTACATAGTACATAAATTAAGAAGGTCAACGTGTTCAAAAGGTAAAACACACTTGAAGTCTTCAATGTTCATCTACTTATACCTACCGGAATGGAAAGCACAGTTGTGCCTTCGATAACATCTATTGAACTACTGGCTAAATGCTGCACTGAGCCTAGAAACATTTTAAACATTTTAATATCCATGATATGAAACAGTTTTAAATAAGTGCTTTCTAGTATTTATTTTTCCGGCATTTTCCTTATTCAAATAATGAAGAGAATTCTATTCTTTGTTTACCGTCAGGCCGATCCAATTTTAAATTCGAAACATTTGAGAGTCCCTCTATTTTTAATGTCATCAATGACAGTTCCGAATCTACATTTATCGTCTGCACAGATCCAGGATTGGATTCAAAAGACGTCACCTCTAATGTCGACACTCCCATGTTTTTCTAGAAACAAAACAAATCTTATATTTCAATGCTTTCAAATTTATTTCAGTTGTAATCCTCAAAAAGGATTCATAATCTGAAAAAAAGGTAACATCCATGTATCATACCTCAACAAACGTTCCAAGAATACTCCCAAGAGACATTGATGACGTATGCACAATTTGTCCTCCTGTTGCAGCTGCTATCTTGTTAAACAGATCTAGCCCTGTAAGACTCCGGCGAACCCTCCCTAGAATAACAGGGAAAATGTATAAACTTTAAAAAGCTGGTGACAAATCTTGAATCACTTTGAGATATATCAATCAATGTTTAAAAAGTTAAGGTTTGAATTTGTTGAATTTTCACTGCTTTCATTACTAATTTTATAAACAAAGAAGAATTAAAGGGGATTGACGAATGCTTTATTTGGTAATTTTGATCATCAAAATACCAATAGCTGGGTCACACACCTTTATATCCTATGTTTTCATTTTGAATACATTCGACATCCTTGGGAACAGTAAAGGTAGACCGACGTCTACGCCCATCACAATCCCCTCGCAGGAAGTACACAAACTTCATATGTTTGTTGTTGATTAAATGTATAACTTCGCTGTCCCTCTCTGGATCTTTCGCATCAGCATCAGTAAAGAAAAATACACACGATCCAGGATTTGCTACATTCACAGCTGAAATAAAATGACTTACTTAATCTTTTTTGTCTTAAAAAATAAATATTCATTGGTACTATAATAAATTGTTTTATATGTATAATTTTATGCAAAATATTATGAAAGGTATTTTCCATTCTTATGTCGATCCGATAAATACTTTTTTGAAAATATTTGATTGTAACAAAAAATCCGATTTTATTTCTGACGTTTAAAAATATTATTTTTAGAGAATTTTATGCATATTTTACCACCCCCACCCCCCACCTTCACAGGAAATTCTCTTTTGAAGATTCCTAATGATGTATATTATAAAAAATATTTGATGAAGGTAAGCTATGTTTATAAATATTTTTTACTACATTTAGAGATAAGAGTAATTTTGAGTTGTGAAAAATTTTATTTGCACTTTTTTAATCAACCAATTTAAAATACTAGTGAGATTTCCACCGTTGAAATTTTCCCTAATCAAACAAAATGACCGGCAGGGACAATGTGTGTCCAAGTGCTATACAGTCACGCTTTTTTTTACTGTTGGGCTATCATTGAATTACATGACTTCTGACATGCATGTTTCAATAAAAGTAAAATATGATTTTTCTTTCGACATGTGTATCGGTCACGGTAGCCTAGTGGTAGAGCGTTCGCTTCGTGATCGGATTCTCGTTCGCTGCGCCTCGTCAAACCTAATCTGCTAATACGTAAACAAAGCCACTGCTGTTCTTTAGCTTAGTGCTCGGCATTAGTCACGAGTCTTTCGGACATGACCATAAAAACGTAGGTCCCGTGTCACGGTAGGCGTTGGCAGGATAAAGAACCCTCACTGCTCAATGGCCCTGAATTTGAAACGCATCACCGACATACGGCGACGTCTCTTTATGAGTGAAAATTTTTCGAATGGAACAATCAATCGACGTCCGCACATCCTTGTAATGATAGCAGTTTTCAAGTAATTGTGTTTATTATTGCGTTCGACGCGTTTTCTCGACTTGCATGCATGCATATCCAAACAGTTTTTGCTGTACATGAATGCATACCGCGATAGTGTTCTTCTACATTGCAGAAATAAGGCACATTAAATAAATGTCAAACCTAATAAATAACTACTATGTTTACTGAAGTGACCAATTCATAGAAAAAATTAAAATCGTGTCTATTCCATTTTCGAAGAAGAAGATATTCATATATTTTTTCATTTTTTTCTTTGTATTTGTGTTTTTTACTTTTGTACTTATTGGAATCTCAGAGAAAAGGTTACACCTTATGCGGCGTTTGACGATAGAAGAGCGTGCTAAAGCAGACAGTATAGCGTCTGCAAGGGGTATCTTTAGAGGAATCTGTAAAAAATGAAAACAATAAAAAGCTTATGAATTCCAGTCAAGATAAATTGTTACAAATAGATTAACAAACATAAAAATGTTTTTTATAGATAGCCACGGCTTTAGGTTAGCAGCATACAATAAGTTAAAATTTTTTCCATAAAACTAGGTCAACCGGAAGTTGAGTTGATGGACACTAAGGCGACGGATAATTACTAGGCGATATGAGAGTTAATGACTGTTTATTAGTTGATTTATAACTGGGAGATTACTTCTGTGGCAACCTCACAGGCCATATTTAGTTATATATCAAGAATTTCATATCTGGGCAAAAACGGTGCGCAATGCACAGCTGGAAGTTGGTTTTCGGACAAGAAGGCCATTCAAGGGTCCTTTCATGATACCAAGATATTTGTCAATTTCGCTGTTTTAGAAATAATGGCATATTATATACACTAGTACCGATTTGGCAAATGTTCAATTCGCAAATAGGAATTAACAAGTGGTGCGTTAGCAATTTTGTCTAGTGTATATTCCGATGAGCTTGAGATAAAAGATACCACAGATTTCGACACATCAGTTTCATATTAGGTTATTTTACTTGAAAAATATGTTAATGGTAATCTAACAACCAAGCTTTATGATGAACGCGATTACTTTTACTTTTCAATTATCAAATTCCCTTATTTTTGCAAAATATATCTTCAATCATGACCTGCATACGGGGTTTATATCTCTTAGTTGATTCTATACGCAAGAGCATGCTCTACGTATGTACAGTTTCTAAAATGAGGTAGATTATTGACAAACAAGTTGATGATACAAGAATATCAGCAGTCTCATTTAAAGTCAAATTTTCGTATGTTTCGTATGGTCGATACAATGACTGTGTCAGTAAATACAATTTATCATTAATTCAAATGATGACTGACGTTTTTCAAATGAATTGTTAGGCCATTATTTACACACTGAATTGTCGACAGATTTTTCCGTTATTCTCGATCATGAAAAGGAGCACACGGCGGAAGTGATCGGTCGGCAGGGGATGCTCACTCTTGTAGGCACTAGTATATTTTGATTTTCACGATATTTTGCAATATCATTTTTTTTAGATCAATATGCTTACCTAAAGTGTTTTAGTATTTTTGGTACCATGCTCTATATTCAGATTATGCCCATTTAGATGTGTGACATATATTGTGAAACACCCTGTACATCTTATAAAATCCATAACTGACAATGCAGGAGAACTAAAACTCTACCATTCACGATTCCAGCCAATGCCATTTCTGGACAATCACCTCCACCATGTGCCACCATACCATGCAGCCATTGCTTCATCTCTGATCCATCTGTTGTAACGCGAACAGTTGTATCTGTTTCAAGTGAAATATTTTCCGACACTTCTTTTATGTATCCAAGATTATTTCAATAGATGATACAATAGACTGGTATCGTAAAACAGGAAGTGTTTCATACACGTTAATAGAAACGTATTATCAGGCTGAATTTTTATCAAAAAGAAAACATCTCAAGATCTGTGATTTGAAAGACATGATATGCTGACTGCATATGCATTGTCATTTTTAAAGACGCATACAGACATAATGGCAAAGTACCCTATCGTTTGTTTCTATTCTTGAAAGATAAAACTTTTGAATTATCTGATTTAGTGCTTTATGGCACTGTTTTTCCTTCAATGTGAAACATACTTATGAAGAACCGAATAACAACGCTTAGTATTTTAAAAGCAAACGTACTTGGATCATTAAATGTGGATAGTATGAAGTTGGTTGGTCCATTTGATCCAAGAAGAAATGCTTGATTAACGATATCTATGCTATGCTGAGTTGCTTTCGTTATTTCTTCACTCATTGACCCTGTATCGTCTATCACAAACACCACAGAGAGTCCTGGAGCTAAACAATTGTAACAGGGGTTCTTGTATGCCATTCCTAGCATTTCCTGAAATTTGTCGATTCCCAAAATCGAAAGCAATCCAGTACCTTTATAACAAATAAAACGAATGAGTTTAAAGTAAATTTTAATATCTGTTATCGTAGAATAACTGATAAAAAACGTTACCATTTCCAATGAAAAAATCATAGGTAGCTTGAATAGCGGCCTGGCCCGCCTGTTGATGTAGGTCAAAATGGGGAGATAACTCCGGACTTGACGTTTCCTTGTTTATTCCCCCTGTTGCTGGGATATCTTTACTTAAATCGTTTGGTCCTCCATGACTGCACTTTCCCATACCAGAAGGAAAACTACCTATTTGCAAAAAATTTTCAGATATACCATAAATTTATATTATAGGGTATTCAAAAATAACTCTTATAAGTGACCCTTGTTACCTAAAATGCTCTTTTGAAAGGAAGATCTGAAAGAATATAAATGAATAATTTATATAATAAGTTCTTATAGAACTTAATTATTTTAACACTATACCTATTGGTTTGTTGACGTGCTGATAGCTTGTGTAGCCACTTGTAAGAAGTTGACCATCTGACCGCATGTTGTCAACGCAAGAAAAGTCTTTAACTCTAAGAATCAAATCACAATTTAACAAATACCAAGAAGTAGATCGGCAACCCTATTCTTATTAATGATTGAAAGCCTTTTTTTTAAACATTGAAAAAAAATTAAAGATTAGAACATATTAACTTACGCTTCTTTGGAGTAGTTACAATTCACACATGCTACCATGTTAGGGTCAGATACCTTTAAAGGAAGAGATTGGCCTGATATACCTGAAAGAAAATAAATACCAAAACTTAGATTAAAAAAAAATAGTGTCAAAATAGATTTACAGCTTCTGATCAATTTGACTAGTATCAAGCAGATTTTAATACACGAACGAAAGCATAATTAGTTGTATTGATAGCTTATTTTGATTTAATAATATATGACGAGTCCTTGCTTTTAAATAATTGTGAATTTTTAAGTATTTGATTTTTTTGACACCAAAAAGTGTAATTAATTGTAGGAACAAGTTTGAATACATTCTGTATTTCAATTTTATATATCGACAGTCATTAATATTTTACCTAGTTCTTCACACACTCGATCTCCAAACATTTCTACCCAGTTTGTGTTGCTATAGAACTCTTGTAGTGTAAAGAGATATTGTCCAATCAGATCTCTGATAGCATCCCAGTTAGGATTAGCTGTTTGTGCTTCGTGAATAATGTTTTCCCTCAGAGACTGCAGAAGCAAGTGACCTTCATAAAAAATAAACAAGAGGCTCAGGGACCACAGCGCTCACCTGAGCACATCAGGCTTGAATTTACTCCAGCCCCCCCCTCCAGGCATTCATCATTTGAACAATCTAGAATCTACACTACCTGAGGATGATTCCATATAAATATCACAAATCATAGCTTTGAAGTACTTCAAAAGATTTTAAAAGGTTTCCCTATATATCCCTATGTAAAACTTGGGTCGGCCATTTTGGCCCCACCCTAGCCCCGGGGGTCATGATTTGAACAAACTTGAATCTACACTACCTGAGGAT